>CAUYTI010093037.1:0-82220 GCA_963575145.1 Galago senegalensis | reverse complement strand
AAAAATAGCCAGGCGTTGTGGCGGGCGCCTGTGGTACCAGCTATTTGGGAGGCAGAGGCAAGAGACTCGCTTGAGCCCAGGAGTTGGAGGTTGCTGTGAGCTGTAATGCCATGGCACTCTACCCAGGGGGACAGCTTGAGGTTCTGTCTCAAAAAAAAAAAAAGACCCCATCTTTACCAAAAAGAGAAAAATCAGCCAGGCTTGGTGGTGTGTGTCTGTAGTCCCAGCTATTTGAGGCAATAAGATTTCTTGAGCCCAGGAGTTTTAAGGAGACTCTTTCTCTCAAAAAAAAAAAGACTAATCACTATTGAAAAAGAAAATCTGGCCTTGGCACCTTTAGTTCAGTGGCTAAGGCGCCAGCCACATACACCTAAGGTGGCGGGTTCGAACCCAGCCCGGGCCCACCAAAGAACAATGATGGCTGCAACCAAAAAATAGTCAGGCGTTGAGGTGGGCGCCTGTGGTCCCAGATACTTGTGAGGCAGAGGCAGGAGCCTTGCTTGAGCCCAGGAGTTGGAGGTTGCTGTGAGCTGTGATGCTATGGCACTCTACCCAGGGGGATAGCTTGAGGTTCTGTCTCAAAAAAAAAAAAAACAAGGACAACTACAACCAAAAAATAGCTGAGCATTGTGGTGGGCGCCTGTAGTCCCAATTACTTGGGAGGCTGAGGCAAGAGAACTGCTTAAGCCCAGGAGTTTGAGGTTACTATGAGTTGTGATGCCATGGGACTCTACCCAGGGCAACAGCTTGAGACTCTGTCTCAAAAAAAAAAAAAAACCTGAATGCCTAAATATTAGTTATTATTCTGAGCAATCTTTTCTTCCGCTATTGGGCATATCAGAAATGTGCTTACGTGACAGCCTGGGGGCGAACCACAACTCCACCAGTACAACGACTGGGTCTTCTAGGGGAATCTGTAGCCATACCTTCATTCATAAAACCTGTTTCCAGAACAAAAAAAAATGGAAAAATGGATCATTATTTTGGGGGTTAGGGAAAGTTCTTGGTTGCTCACTAGAAATCTCTTGTCAAAAATGCCTAAAATATAGGCACCTTCCCAAGAATTCCTTTCAACCAGAAAGAGAAAGGAAGAGGATGAACTGCGACGTATTTTAAATTTTCAAAGTATCATGAAGGTTTTTTCTTTTTAATTTTAAAATTTTTCATCATGCTAATCTCTGTATTGCTCCAATTTTAGTATATATGCATACTGCCAAAGTGAGCACTGTTTTTTGTTTTTGTTATATATATATATATATAACCAGGCCTCAGAACCACAAGACCAATTAAGGTACTTACTGAAGTCTTTGCTTTCTTAACATAAACAGATTATGGGATAGGAAATGATTGGAAATGTAGGTTGAGATAGTGAAAATACACATAGTACAATATTTCAACACCCAGTGAAAGAGTGACATGATACCACTAAACCTGCTGGGAATCTATGAGTCAGACTGCATGGCCAGAATTTAAATCATATTTTTAACCCCCTGCTCTTGCAACCTAATCATAAATAACAAATCTAATAAGTACTAGTAAATAGTCAAATAAGTAACATAAACTTATATGATGTTAGAAGCCCCATAGGTTTTCCTGTCACATCAATAAACCCTGATCCTGGCCTGTCTTATGAGCTCTGAATCACCGAGGTTACTCGGTTAAGATTAAAAGAGGACTGACAGCAATATTAAAGATCTCTTACAGAGCTCAGGAAAGCACACAGCCTGTACCGAAACCTGAAAGCACCATCACCTTATCTGAAAACTCCCAACCTGGTGAACCCCACCTCCTACAACCAAAACACTCGTTGCCCCAACTAGTCCAGCTACCCCTTCTTCTGGGGGGTACCTTCACCTCCAGTCCCTCAACCCTCTCATTTTCCTCCGAGTCTTTCTTTCTCAAACCACAGTCTCCTATTTCCTGTCCTTTAAAGGCCTTGTCTCCTGAGGACGACCCTCGCCGGCCCCTCAGGCCCCACGCTCCTGAAAGATACTCACACAGCGCTACCCACTTAACCTCCAACAGGAGCCACCACTGCCCCTGGCCGCCCTCTGGCCCCTTGCCCTTCTCCCCTCCCCCTACAGTATTGACACCTCTCCCCCGTCGAATTCCTGCCAGCCCAACCTGATCCCCTCACGCCACCTGCCCCTCGTCCTCTCCAAGCCTCCCCAAAGCCAAAGCCCCGCCAGTCCTCTCACCGGCCGCCCCGCCGGTAAACGCTGTTCTCCAGCTCAAGGCTCACTGTTTGGAGTCTGCCCGCGTGATTGACGGCTGCCACTTCCTACCACGCCTCAGCGGAACCACCCCTCTAGCCAATCCCAGAAGCAAACTGGCTACTGCTTAGTACCGCCCTTGGAGGTCAGCTTCGCCAACCAGCAAGTAGGAAAGAGGCGGACCCGCCTCCAGAATTTACCCAATCCGCTGGGGCTAGAGGGAAAACACAACAGTATGTAAGTTCGGGTGAAGCTAACGTGTCAGGTTCGGTTGCGAACGCAAGCAAGAGGGTAGAAATTACGAATATGTGTTTTTTCTTTGCACACACCACCTTTGTGCTTTTGTCAAGAAAATCAACGTGCCCCAGAGTCCTGTCCGCCTCACCCAGGCGTCTCAGGTTGGGATCCGGAGGACAGGGAGACGAGTCTGTTTACATCGAATTCTCGCGACACCTGGTTCGAAACTCAGAGCACGTGGACATGGCAGCTGCCAATCACTTTCAGCTGGCCACTCACCCATCTCCAGCCCGCCTTCTGCCCCGCCCTTTACAATGTGTTTACCTTCCGGGAGCTTAGGCTGCCTCTAGACAGCCTATGTCAGAGGTGTTGAGCTCAGTAAGGGAGGCGAACGCTAATCTTGTTAATTTGAGCTGAGTTTGTAGACTAAGCCTGACTCCTTACTTAGCTCGGGGTTCATCTCCAGTATCTTTGAGGCTCGAGATCTCGGCGTTGTCATTTCATTTGTTACATTTCCTAGAATATCGATTTATTGAAGATTCAGCACCATTCTTCATATACTACATATACAACACTTATTATGTATTATCAAATCTAATGCTAATGACAGTTCCATGAGGGTAAAGTTTATTAATTGGCAGCGTTTGTAACAAATTGGCTGAATTCATCTGGGGCTGGATGCGGAAACAGCTGTAGGCAAGAAACCACTCATTTGATTTGGATGCTCAGTTACGGCCAGTAAGTAGAATTTGAGAAGTGTGCCATTCGTCAACCTCACGTTTGAACACTAGCTATTAAAGAACTATGAATGGCATCTATTTCGTCTCCACAAAATCCGGCGTGGAGGAACTTTCAAGACTTGTTTCCTGGCTTGGCGCCTGTGGCTTAAGTGGCTAAGGCGCCAGCCACATACACCTAAGGTGGCGGGTTCGAATCCAGCCTGGCCCACCAAAACAACAATGACGGCTGCAACCAAAAAATAGCTGGGCATTGCGGCGGGCACTTGTGGTCCCATCTACTTGGGAGGTTGAGGCAGGAGACTCGCTTGAGCCCAGGAGTTGGAGGTTGCTGTGAGTTGTGATGCCATGGCACTCTACCCAGGGGGATAGCTAAGGCTCTGTCTCAAAAAAAAAAAAAAAAAGACTTGTTTCCTGGCTAAGTGCCCGTAGCTCAGTGAGTTGGGCACCAGCCATACACCAAGGCTGGCAGTTTGATCCTGGCCTGAACCTGCTCAACAACAGTGACAACTGCAACCAAAAATACCCAGGTGTTGTGGCAGGCGCCTATAGTCCCAGCTACTTGGGAGGCTGAAGCAAAATAATCACTTAAACTCACGAGTTTGAGGTTGCTGTGAGCTATGATGACACAGCACTCTACCAAAGGTGACATGGTAAAATTCTGTCTCAAAAAAAAGGACTTGTTGGGCAGCGCCTGTGGCTCAAAGGAGTAGAGTGCCAGCCCCATATACCGGAGGTGGTGAGGTCAAACCCAGCCCCGGACAAAAACTGCAACAGCAACAACAAAAAAAAAAGATTTGTTCCCTAAATTTGTCAAAAGGCAATCTTTATGATCATACCAATCAAAGATTAAAACTGTGCTGTTTGCAAATTTGGCTTTCTCTCTTTCCTAATTTTTGGAAGAGCAAATAACTCAGTTTGGGTTTGGTAAGCATAGGTGACTACATTTTGTTTCGTTTTGTTTAGATTCAGAGTCTCACTTTATCACCCTGGGTAGAGTGTCATGGTGTCACAGCTTACAGCAACCTCCATCTCCTGGGCTTAGGCAACTCTCTTGCCTCAGCCTCCAGAGTAGCTGGGACTACAGGCGCCCATCACAATGCTGAGCTACTTTTTGGTTGCAGCTATCCTTGTTGTTTGGCAGGCCTCGGCTGGATTTGAACCTGCCACCTTCAGTGTATGTGGTTATCACTGTGCTATGAGCACCGAGGTGACAATGAGCATTTTTCAAATGTTTGCTAGCCATTCATCTGTCCTCCTCCAAGAAGGTTCTGTTCATGTCTTTTGCCCAGTGGTAGATAGGGTTGTTTTTTGTTGATTAATTTGAGTTCTCTGTAGATTCTAGTTATCAACCCTTTGTCAGATTCATACCATGCAAATATCTTTTTCCATGCTAAAGGTTGTTTTCTGCTTTAATTGTTGTGTCCTTAGCTGTGCAGAAGATTTTTAGCTTAATTAAGTTCCATTTGTTTATTTTTGTTGTTGCAATTGCCACTTAAGTCTTCTTCATAAAATCTTTCCCCGGTCCAATTCCCATCAAGAATTTTTCCCATACTTTCTTCTAAGATTTTTATTGTTTTTTGTCTTAGATTTAAATCTTTTAACCATCTTGAGTCAATTTTTGTAAGTGGTGAAAGATGTGGGTCCAGTTTCAGTCTTTTACATGTGGCTATCCAATTCTGCCAGCACCATTTATTGACTAGGGATTCTTTTCCCCACTGTATGCTTTTGTTTGGTTAATCAAAGATCAGATGGCTATAAGAGACTGGTTTCATCTCTTGTTTTTCTATTTGGTTCCATATATCTATATCTCTATTTTTATTGCAGTACAATGCTGTTTTAATTACTGTGGACTTGTATTTAACCTGATGTCTGATAGAGTGATGCCTCCAACTTTGGTTTCATTACTAAGAATTGCCTTGGCTATATGGGTTTTTTTCTGATTCTATACAAAACAAAGTACTATTTTTTCCAGTTCTCCAAAACTGGATTTTTGTTGTTGTTGTTGTTTGTTTGTTTGTTTGAGACAGAGTTTCACTTATTAACCCTTGGTAGAGTGCCATGAAGTCATAGCTCACCTCCTCCAGAGTAGCTGGGACTACAGGTGCCCTCCACCACAGTGCCTGGCTATATATTTTGTTGTTGTTGTTGCAGTTTGGCTGGGTTTGAACCCACCACCCTCAATATATGGGGCCGGTGCCCTACTCACTGAGCCACAGGCCAGTGGTTTTATAATGGGGGTTGCATTGAATGCTTTGGACAGAATAGACATTTGAACAATGTTGATTCTTTTTTTTTTTTTTTGAGACAGAGCCTCAAGCTGTCCCCCTGGGTAGAGTGCCGTGGCATTACAGCTCACAGCAACCTCTCAACTCCTGGGCTCAAGCGAGTCTCTTGCCTCCACCTCCCAAGTAGCTGGGACCACAGGCGCCCGCCACAACGCCCGGCTATTTTTTGGTTGCAGCTGTCATTGTTGTTTGGCGGGTCCGGGCTAGGGATTTGAACCCGCCACCTTAGGTGTACGTGGCTGGCGCCTTAGCCGGTTGAGCTATAGGCACCGAGCCTAGAAATAGTCTTGCTCTGTTGTCCAGGCTGGAGTGCAGTAGCCCCATCATAGCTCACTATAACTTGAATTCCTGGGCTCAACTGGTCCTCCTGCCTCAGCCTCACTAGCAATTGGGACTAGGCACATATTACTTCATTTTAAACATTAAAAAAAAGTTTTGGGGTGGATATGGTAGTTCATGCCTCTAATCCTATGGGAGGCTGAGGTGAGAGGATCACTTGAGCTTAGGAGTTCCAGAACAGTCTGAGCAAGACTCCCTCTCTATTAAAAAACAAAAGAAATAGCCAGGTGTTATGGCAGGCACCTGTAGTCCCAGCTAGTTGGGAGGCTGAGGCTGGAGGATCATTTGAACCCAAGAGTTTTAGTTTGCTATGAGCTAGAATGATGTCACAGCACTTTCACCTATGCAACAGTTGAATGAGATTCTATCTGAAAAGAAAAAAATTAATTAATTTTTAAAATTTTTTTGTAGAACTAGGGTTTCACTCTATTGCCTAGGCTGGTCTCAAACTCCTGAACTCAAGCAATTCTCCCACCTTGGCATCCCAAAGTGCTGGAATTACAGGCATGAGCCATTGTGCCTTACCCAGAGTTCCATTTTAAAAAGATTATTGGCAGCAATGTGGAGAATACAGTGGAGAGACAGAAATTAAGAGGCCATTTGGGAGACTTGTTATAGTTCAGCAAGAAGGTATTAGGGCCCAACCTAGGGAAATAGAACGGTAAGAACAAAACAGATTCAAAAGGTAGAATCAGAGGGGATTAAGAGGATAGATTCTAGAGATTTTATGCAATCTTTTAGAATGTGTAATAGTGAGGAAGACAAAAGAGTCTTTTATCAACTTTAGGTTTCTGCTAGGAAGACTGATTTAAAATAATGGGGCCACCCCTTAAAATAGGTAATATACCAGGTTCGGGGGAAAAGTTCAGTTTGGGTCATTTGAGTTTGAGATGCTTATGGGACTGACTACATATGTGGCTGAAGACCAATCTATACAGCTTTTATAAAAAATGGATCTAAAGTACAGCAGGTTATTGAATAACATCATTTCATTGATTATCATTTTGTTATCGTGCTAATGAGAGAAAAATATCAATTCTTGGTCAGTGTCACTGTCTGTGTAGAGTTTGCACATTCTCCCCTTGTCTGTGTGTTGTTTTTCCTGGTACTGTGGTTTTTTCCCACTTCCCAAAGATGTATGTGCACATTAGGTTCATCGGTGTATCTACCTGGTCTCAGTGTGTGTGTGTGTGTGTGTGTGTGTATGAGTACACCCTGTAATGAATGGGATGGCATACTGTCCAGGGCTGGCTCCTTCCTAGTGCCATAAGCTGCCAGGATAGGCTCTGGGCACCCATCCAGAGACCAGAGATCCAGAATTGGATCCAGAATTGGAATAAGGGTATCAGAAAATCATTAAATAAATACAAATAATTATAAAACAAAAGTTTGTAAAGTGTACAATAATTACACAAATGCACAAAATAAATAATGTGATACAAAAGAACTCAGCAAGCTGTCATATTTGTGATTATTTTTGAACTGTGTGGTGGTACATTTATTCCTTTATTTAATCCATCTCACTACAACCACCATCATTCATTGATTCACAAAAATTGAATAATTCTAAATAATTATCTTGTTTATAACAACCTTTCTTAAAGGTATGTATGTATGGTTCACATTTATTTCAATATTAAATATTAGAAGGGTTTAGAGTTCTTATTTAAAAGGTTAATGGTATTTTTGTGATGAGAAATATGCCACTAGAATTTAACTCTTATTTATATCAATTAACCTATGGTAAAATTAGTTTCATCATACATTGTTTTGTCTCGTTGTTTAAAACAGCAGTTCCTAAGAACCTATTAACACTGTTAAGTGAGGATGTACTGTACAGACAATGGAAGGTTGGAGGCAGTAGTGGAAGAAGCCCTAATTATGGCTATGATCATCCTTGGCAGTAGGTAGGAGAAAAGGGGCCAAGAATGGAACACCAACATTGAAGGTAAAGGGATAAGATAAGATGGCCATATAGATTTCGGCGGGTAACATATTATAATGAATGAATTTCAATGTTTATCACAGAACACAAATATTTGTGAATAGGAAAGGGGGGAAAGTAGACAGATGGAATGGAGAATTGGGAGAAAATCTGTCACAAAATAGTCTCAACAGCTTTTCCAAACACACAAATAGTAAGGCTCACAGCTGTTAATTAAAACCCAGGCAGTTTAACTCTTAAGATAGAGCTCATAACTAATATGGTGCATACTGCCACTCATGACAGAGAAGTGACTCAGGCAAAGTCCTAGTAGAGATAGAAAGAGGAGCATTAGAATATATTTACACAATTATCTAAGAGGGAAGTAAGGATGGTATAAAATAAAGTTTTAGATTGGGAGCAGGAAGTTAAGGGACTACTCAAGTCTACTTCTTCAACATTCTTTTCTTAGACCTACTCCTTAAATATAAAAACTCCCTTCTCAGTACTTTTCTTTTTGTTTTCCATTGGGTTTCATGGTGAAAAAGGATGTCTGGGGCCTCTTTGCCTATTTGTCCATGGAGGCCCACTGGCCTTAGACAACAAATATATCCTGCTTTGCAAACTGTCTTACTCTGTAAAGTTTATCTTTCTCTCCTTCAATAGTTTCATGTTTTCCTCTTAAAAAAAAATGAAAGAAAGAAAAAAGAAAAAGGATCTCTGAATATAAACGGCCTTTAAGTGAGTAGGATTTCATTTCTGTAAAAGGTTAGTCTGGATAGTTAACCGCTTTGCCACAAATTTATCAAAAAGTTTCAAGTTGATAACACCCAAACTGAAACTCAAATCTTTTACTGCCAATGTTTTAACACAGGAACGTAAAGAACTGTAGGAAACAAATTGGATTTCTGCACACTAAAATGGGAATATGTCTGACTGACCCTATTAAAGTGAAAAAACATTTTTATTCCATTTCGGAAAATAACAGATACTACCTCTGGCATCTAAAAACATCTAGAATAATATATTTCTATTTATTAACAGTGGACATTTCTGGGGAATGTGGTTATGGGCATCTTGCACTCTATAATTATTATTTTATGACCACGTCGTCCTGTAGGGGGAGGGGGAGATTTTGACCCTGCAAGAAGCAGATGTTCTCAGTCTTCTCTGCCTGACTGAGTTCCTCAACAGCGAGTCATATCCACTAGCATATCACAGCAAACAGTAGGGTTCATTAAGGCTTTATAACAAACGAATGAACTAATCAAAGAATATGAGTCTTGATGATCTCACATAGCTGTTGGGAGAAACAGAAACACTCGTACACAAATGCACGCGTCTTCTAGTTAACGCGCGATATTGACATAAGCCGTAGGAGGCCTCAGAAGCCAGTTAATTCAACGTCCCTTTCTTCGGCCTACTGAAAAAGCCCGATTACGACTAAAAAGTGTCCCGAAGAAATGAAAGTATAACTTTCTTCAGTAGTTTACGAATTCACTTTTTCTGTGTGAGAACTCGGCGGCTGGGAAACAGAATTGGAGTCGGCCCTGAACAGAGGTGGTGTGTATTTCGCGGGGGGAGGTGAATCCCGCCAGCAACGAGCAGCGGTTGGGACCGTTACTCACCGCTTCTCAGGACGCCAAGCTGGGGCTGGCGAAGCACCGAACTGAAGAGCATCTGGGCCAAAGGAAAAAGGTGAGCTGAAAAAAAAGCAGTGGAGATGCCCCCAAGACCAGCAGAAATCGGAGCTCGCACCCTTCACACCACGACTCGTTATTTCCTCCAACTCCCGCCACTGTAAGCCCCGGCCGCCAAACTCCGCGCCAAACTGACGTCACGCTCCCTGATTGGTTCCTGCCGCAGCGTCCGGGCGCTTTGGAGTCACTTCCCCTTTCATATCCCCGCCTCCTTTTCTCCGAGCCGCGGGAACCTGGAGTCCAAGAGCTCCCTGAGCGCCTGCGCGGGGGGCCGCACAGGGGCCGGAGAACTGCTGGGTGACCAAAGCGCATGCGTTACACGGGTTGACAGCGCGCGGAGGAAAAATCCGCGAGAAGGCGGCGGGAGAAGATGGCGGTTCTGGGGCGAGTTTGCAATCTTTGCGATTAGACTAATCGAGTAATTATTCGAGTCATGGCGTCAAACTCAACAAAGTCTTTCCTGGCAGATGCCGGCTATGGCGAACAGGAACTGGATGCTAACTCTGCCCTTATGGAATTGGACAAAGGTATTCGAAAGAGCGGGCTGAGCGGGGAATCGCGTGTGGGGGGAAGTGGCGCCACCAGGTGGTGGTAGCCTCAGGAGAGGCGGCGAGAGCACATGCGCGTAGCTTCGGTGGGCGGAGAGTGCTGGTGCTTGAGTTGGGGCTAGGGTTTTGCCCTCTGCGGGAGATTGTGATAATTACAGGAAAATTCAGGATGGCCAGATTGGCATTGAACCAGCTGTAAAAGGAGGAACTCTAATGAGGGGCCCGTTTCGACCATCTGAGGGCACAGTCCCCTGATTTTTCAGTGAAAGCGGCGAGTTTCTAAAAACACTTAACTTGAAATCGTGAAATTATTTTTGAGTCCGTTGAGTTGAGACCAAGTCTTCATCATGCACCGACTCTACAGCAACTTATTTGATTCCCATAGCTCTCTTACCTGCAGGTTACAGGGCAGGTTAAATACGGGCAAGACCATACAGAAAGCCTGCCCCCTGCTCATTCTCTGCAGGCAAGTTCCACTTCGTAGCAGGAGTTTTGGGATTACACTGAGTTAAATTACAATTCCGTTGATACTGTGATTATGGACAAGTTACCTAACTTCACGTAGCCTTGATCGATTGTCTGCAAAGGGAATACTGTACCACCAAGCTGGGAAAATTGTTCTAAGTATTAAAGAGCTATATTGGTATGAAGAAGAAGGACTTACCTTTCTTCTTAGATAAAGATTTGAGAGGCTAGGGCACAAATGTGTCAGTAAGGAACTCAGTACCCCGTAAAAATGTCCAACATCCCAGTGAGATAGTCTTTGGTTGAGTCAGTACATGTGCATCTCCATCAGCCAAGGTAATTAATGATGTTGAGCTTTTCTTTCTGTACTAAATCTATAGGGTTTTCCTCCACTGAATTATAAAACTATAGTGTTAAATGTATTGTTTAAGCGCTGCATAATCTTTCCTCCTCCTTCTGATACAGTCTTTCCTTTTTCCTCAGTTGCAGGTCTGGATAAAATCTCATTTCCCTACTGGGACATTTTCTACCACTCTGGTCCAGCTGAGATTGTCCCATGCTGACAGTAGTGGGGTAGTGGTTGTAGAATGGATGAGGATGGGGCACTAAAGAAAAGAGAAATCTAGAATTGTTCCTAAAATTTTGCGATTGTAAAGAAAAAACACAATTTTTCCTTTTTAAGGAAAAGTTGAAATGGAAATATTTTATATCTGTAAGTCAAACCAAGGTACAAAGTAAGCAATCATGTTCAATCCTCTTGGCAATACCTTGGGTATTTTACAGATGGGTCTTAGGCTCCGAAAGATAATTTGTACAAGACAAGAATAAAAGTCCTGTTATTTTCTACCCCAGTATCCAATACCTTTTAAATCTACTGGAAAATTAGATTATAGTAATAGCCAGTTTCTTTTGAAATATAGCTTAACATTTTAAATATTGAACTATTTCATCTTTTACCTATTCAAGCATTTCTTTTGTGAGCCAAAGATCATATAATCAGAAAGCTACAAGTTCCAGCTTTCTTCTTCCAGAACTGGAGTTTCCCAAAGTACATTCTAAGGAACACTATTTCTGAAGTATTTCAATAGTTCTTCCTCTCACCCTTCCCCCACGCACACTCAGACATATGATGTATTTGATTAGGCTTTGTGTTAGGAATATAGCAGTTGACAGAAATAAAACAAAGCTTCTGATATCCTAAAGGAAACAGACAATAAGTAAATATAGCAAGATGTGACAGTGGTATATACAGGGTGGACATAAAGTTCATATGCTATACTATGAAATAAAATGAAGCTTGTGAATGGGGCTGGAGAAAACTGGTGTGGAGCTGGAATAGCTTTCTTATTTGATAAGGAATATTCAAAAAAAAAAAAACCCCACACCAATAAAGTGGGGAACAAGTGCAAAGGCCCTGAGATAGAAGCTTTCATTTCATGCTGTACCGGAGTAGAGTAATAGGCAGTAAGGATGGAAGGATAATCAGAGGCCAATTCATGTAGGGCAGTACAAGCCATGGAAAAGACTGGCTTTAATTCTGCATCAAATAGGAAGCCAGTAGATACATGAGATGATCTGACTTTCCTTTGAAAAGGAACAATCTGCTTCTGTGTTGAGAATAGACATAAGGGAGGGCCAGGGACAGAAGTAGGGAGACCAGTGAGAAGGCAATTATAATAATACATGGAAAAGAAAACAGTGACTTGGACTAGGGTAAAAGTGAAAATGTGCATAGTATTAAGACAGTTTGCTGGTGGACTGATGAGGATGGAAGAGTAAAGAAAACTTTTAAAAGGTTTTTGGTCTGAGCTACTGGAGGGATGTATGTTTTGCCATTTACTGAGAGGATGAATATCCAATCAGTTTGGGACAAGTTAAATTTGAGAAATCTCTTAGATATCCATATGGAAATGTATAGGCAATTAGGTATAAGACATGACCCTTGAACTCCATTTTAAAGTAGTATTTTGTAGCACTGATGTCCTTAGAAACACACTTGGGAAATGCTGCTGTTTATAACATGTTATGTATTTATAACCTATTGTGTTTTGCTCTGAGCTTTTTAAATAAGCAGTAAACTGGCTCAGCGCCTGTGGCATAAGTGGCTAAGGTGCCAGCCACATACACCTAAGGTGGCGGGTTCGAATCCAGCCTGGGCTCGCCAAACAATAATGGCTGCAACCAAAAAAACAGCCGGGCGTTGTGGCGGGCGCCTGTGATCCCAGCTACTTGGGAGGCTGAGGCAGGAGACTAGCTTAAGCCCAGGAGTTGGAGGTTGCTGTGAGCTGAGATGTCACAGCACTCTACCCAGGGTGACAGCTTGAGGCTCTGTTTCAAAAAAAAAAAAAAAATAAGCAGTAAACTGTTTCTAATAGCTATGGGCACAAACATGGATGTCATTTTCAAGCTGACTCAATTCCATTCCTTCAGGATGTAGTTAATAAAAGGAAAATAACCATTCATATGATAACCATTCATTTATTCTACAAATATTTACTGACCACCTGCATAGTATTAGGTATTGTACTCCAACTTGGGGCCATATTGGTGACTAGTACAGCTTTAACAAGCTTGTGCATATATGAGTAAACAGGGCTAGATCAGATATAGCAGTGTTGGTTGGGACAGGCAGTTGGATTTTATGCAAAGTGCAGTGGGAAGATGTTGAAAGTATTAGTTGTTAGAAATGCTAACAGAGCTTCTGTGAAGACTGGGCATATGCAGCAGAGTTAAGTGTCATAAGCAAATACATTACAACTGAACATTTATCTGACATATCTCATGATGTAGATTATCATTATTACTATATGTAACTGGCATTGTAAAGGATATATCTCACATGAATTACTGTAACTTTTTTACGAGCATACCTTCATTGTTTAAACATTTTTATTTAAAAAAAATTTTTTTCCAGGCAACACCTGTGGCTCAGTGGGTAGGGCGCCAGCCCCATATACCAAGGGTGGTGGGTTTGAACCTGGCCCCAGCCAAGCTGCAACAGAAAAATAGCTGGGTGCTGTGGTGGGTGCCTGTAGTCCCAGCTACTCCCAGCCACTCAGGTAGCTGTGAGCTGTGACATAGTGGCACTCTACTGAGGGCAATAAAGTGAGACTCTGTCTCTACCAAAAAAAAAATTTTTTTTTTCATTTTTTATTTGCATATGTTCATGGGGTACAAGTACAATTTTTTTCTACATTGACATATTGCATTTGGTGAAATCAGGGCCTTTAGTGCACACATCACTGAAGCAACTCACCAGACAGCCTCCAATTATCCTCTACTCTTTACCCCTCCGAGTCTCCATTGTCCATCCATTCTCTGTTGTTCCATTCACACTGCTTCCATGTATACATGTTATTTAGCTTCCGCTGGTAAGTGGGAATGGGTGGCGTTTGTCTTTGACTATTCTGTGTTTTCCCAAATTGTTCCACTGAAGATAATGGCCTCCATCCATGTTGCTGCAAAAGATATGATTTCATTTTTTTCGTAGCTGAAAAATAGTCCTTTGTGTGTGTGTGTGTGTGTGTGTATGCCATATTGTTTTCATCTAATCCTGTGTTGTCTTAACATTTTAAAATCAGCTGATGGGAAGTTGTCCTGATGAGCTGGGAAAATTTATGCACTATCTCCTTTACCCTGGAAGAAGAGTCTCTTTTAAATGGTAGCACTCAGCCTATCTACTTTCTATAAGATTGGCCTTTGAAAGGAGATGAAAGCAATGGAGAAAAGAGTGGTGATTCTCATTCCCCTTCTTGAAGGTGGGGCAGTGGAAACAGGAAATGTAGGGGTGGAGTTGCTAGTAGAGGTGCAGGTGAGCTTAATGTTGTGTGAAAAGCTTGGGGGTCTACTTAATGAAAAATTTAATTCCAAAATAGGTAAGTGATAGAAACCCAGACAGCTGTCTGTATGCTCTGATTTTCCTGATTTCCCCCCTTAGATGTTATCACCTCACTTGTGTTCCAGAATCCCTGAATTCTAAACTGTAAAAAAGATCACAGATTGCTTTTACATTATCCACATTGGCACCGATATAGTTGGTGTTACAATAAACAAATATGAGGCCTTTTTGGAAGTATCTTCACAGCCGCTCCTAAAGAAAAAAGCCCCAGCAGCTACATTGTACCTGGTGACTAATTCTGTGTCCAACTCCTTCAGGAGTAGACATATCCATAAGTTCAAATTCTTTCTCTTGAGATCCTCTGCAAACAGACTGAACTTAGTCTGACAGTATTGAGAAGTGGACCTATAAAACATGTATGTAAATTTGAAGCTAAGGTTGAACTTAGCAACTTGAAGTTACATAAAAACTAGCATTAGAAAGTACTGATTCTCAAGCCTGTTTGGAGAGCCCTTGGCAGCCTACAAAGTAATCCAAAAATTCGAAGCCCTTCTTCAGTTCTTACTAAACCCACAGATACATTCTTATGTATTGCTAAGATCTATCTTGTAATTTACAAAGTGTGTTAGTAAATATTCCTAACAATTGCTATTCATAAACTAAAATTAGTTTGTTTAGGATTCTAAATTAGTCTTGGTGTACACTATACCATATTACATATATATCACTGTGTACATTTACAGATACTTTCTGAAATTTGGGGGAAAGTGCTTTATTTTTAATGCATCATTACTTTTTACTGTCATTTTTGTTGTTTCTGTTTCTGCTTCTTTTAAATATAAATTAAGGCTTTGTCATTGTCAGCTTTCTAAGCCATGGGTTGTTAAGTTGCCTTGTAATGTGTGGTGTACGCTTGTATTCATTTATCTCTCTCCAACCCCTACACATACCTTCTTTTAATGAATAGACTTTAAGATGTGTGTGTGAGAGAGATGACTCAATTTTGAATCATCCTTATCCACTCACTAAAGCAAATGTGTATATCAGATTCTCCTAAACTGTATTTATATGGTAATGCTTTATTTGCAGAGGATGTTAACCTTGGTGATTGTTTAGTACTCTCTTTGTGTCTAAGGACTGTTCCACATCATGAGCCCTATCTTACCTACATGGAAGCAAAAACTCACTTTCTTATTTCCCTTGCAAGAGTGCAGGAGCTGAGGCCTAGGCCCTGCCAATCAGACACACCTTCTTTACACTCTCTGTTTTAAAAGTTAGAGATGCCAGAAGGAAGAGTTGGACTACACTCAACAGCTCTCTGCCCTGACAGCCATAGTAGCAGCAGCAATGACTGTGATAATCCTAGATGACAGCAGAGCTAACTGTAGCATCGCTATTTAAACAACAAGTTTCCTACATCTCACAAGTTTGGCATTGTGGTATTAAGTATTACTGGCTTGGCACCTGTGGCTCAAGCGGCTAAGGCGCCAGCCACATACACCTAAGGTGGCGGGTTCGAATCCCTAGCCCGGGCCCGCCAAACAACAATGATGGCTGCAACCAAAAAATGGCCAGGCATTGTGGCGGGCGCCTGTAGTCCCAGCTACTTGGGAGGCAGAGGCAGGAGACTCACTTGAGCCCAGGAGTTGGAGGTTGCTGTGAGCTGTGATGCCACGGCACTCTACCCAGGGGGATAGCTTGAGGCTCTGTCTCAAAAAAAAAAAAAAAGTATTCCTAAAAGTTTAGCCTTAAAAATGTTTATTAGGCTTTGAAGAAACTCATATTCTGTCTTATCAACTAGAGTTAGCTTCTGTTGTTTGCAGCTAATAACTGCTGACACATGCTACTTGGAGATTAGTGCATTAATCAAGTTTCAAAAACTTGATTTATTTATGTTATTATTCTTTACTTATCTGGAATTTGTCATAACTCAGAATTCCACTATTTTGGAATCTCTAATTCAGAGGAGTTATTCTTGAATCTTAATTTGATCCTCTAGTTCAGTGTTTTTCTTTCTTTTTTTTATTGTTGGGGATTCATGAGGGGGTACAGAAAATCAGGTTACATTGATTGCTTTTGTTAGATAAGGACCCTCTTGAAATTGTGTCCCACTCCCAGAAGGTGTACCACATCCTTTGTCCCCCCAGCCATCTCCCTCCTTCCCTATCTTAGCTCTCCCCATCTCCCACCCCCCACTGTGTACTAGGACCTTAATTCTCCTCATATCAGACTTGGGTACATAGGATTCTGGTTTCTCCTTTCTTGTGATGCTTTACTAAGAAAAATGTGTTCCACATCCATCCAAGATAATACAAAAGATGTAACGACTCCATCTTTTTTAGTGGCTGAATAGTATTCCATGGTATACATATACCACAGCTTGTTAATCCATTCCTGGGTTGGTGGGCATTTAGACTGTTTCCACATTTCGGCAATTGTAAATTGACCTGCAATAAACAGTCTATTGCAAGTGTCCCTGTGGTAGAAGGATTTTTTTTCCTCTGGGTAGATGCCCAGAAATGGGATTGCAGAATCAAATGGGAGGTCTAATCTGAGTTCTTGAGGATTCTCCATACTTCCTTCCAAAAAGGTTGTATTAGTTTGCAGTCCCACCAGCAGTATAAAAGTGTTCCCTTCTCTCCACATCCAAACCAGGATTTGTAGCTTTGAGACTTTGTGATTTGGGCCATTCTCACTGGGATTAGATGATATCTCAGGGTGGTTTTGATTTGCATTTCTCTAATAATTAGGGACAGTGAGCATTTTTTCATATGTTTCTTAGCCATTCGTCTTCTTTAGAGAAGGTTGAATTCATGTCTCTTGTCCATTTATATATGGGATTGTTGGCTTTTTTCATGTGGATTAATTTGAGTTCTCTATAGATCCTAGTTATTAAGCTTTTGTCTGAATCAAAATATGCAAATATCCTTTCCCAATGTGTGGGTTGTCTATTTGCTTTGTTGTCTTCTTAGCTGTATAGAAGCCTTTCAGTTTCATTAAGTCCCATTTGTTTATTTTTATTGTTATTGCAGTTGCCACGAAGTCTTCCTCATAAAGTCCTTGCCCAGGCTGATAGCTTCCAGTGTTTTCCCCACACTTTCTTTGAGGATTTTAATTGTTTCGTGCCTTAGGTTTAGGTCTTTTATCCATCTTGAATCAATTTTTGTGAGTGGAGAAAGGTGCAAGTCCAGTTTCAGTCTTTTACATGTGGATATCCAGTTCTCCAAGCACCATTTATTGGATGGGGATTTTTCCCCCCCAGTGTATGTTCTTGTTTGGTTTATCAAAGATTAGGTGGCTGTAAGATGTTTGTTTCATCTCTTAGTTTTCTACTGAGCAGTTCTCAACCTGTGGGTCATGACCCACAGGAACTGTATTAAAGGGCCCTGGCATTAGGAAGGTTGAGAACCACTGCCTTAGAAGAAAAAAAACAGATGACATTAGAGAAATAAAAACACTTTCTGGCCAATTCAGAGTTATCTTTGGTACATTTTAAATCAGCATTTTTTTTTTTTTTTTAGAGACAAAGTCTCACTTTATTGCCCTTGGTGGAGAGCTGTGGCGTCACAGTTCACAGCAACCTCCAGCTCTCGGGCTTAGGTGATTCTCCTGCCTCAGCCTCCCAAGCAGCTGGGAATACAGGCACCCATCACGATGCCCGGCTATTTTTTTGTTGCAGTTTGGCTGGGGCCGGGTTTGAACCCGCTACCGTTGGTATATGGGGCTGGTGCCCTCCTCACTGAGCCACAGGCACTGCCCTAAATCAGCATGTTTATGCAAATTGATATAGTCTGTGGTTCTGTTTTTCTGGGGAAGGTAAAACATGATCATATGATCATGTTTGAGGAGACTACCTATGCCTGGGCTGCTTCCTAACTTTGCCTTTATTGTCCCAGTCAAGGTTAATCCATTACAAAATGAACTTAACTAACCTTGGCATGTAACTCAATTACTGGCAGTGAGAGGATAAGGAAAAAAATTCTATTAGTGTGGATTTTCACAGCAACCTTTTTCCCTCGTACTTATATAAGAACACATCTCTTTCTTCTTTGTTCCTCTCACCTCCATTTTCAGAGTTGCCCTTCCTCTTCTCTGCCTTCTCTGTGTGTTCCTTGCCCTTTTTTCATGTCAGGCCTTTAGAAAAGCCTTTAAGGCTACATCTGCCATTGTCAGACACTTAGAATATCCCTCTTGGCACTGTGTATTTGGTGGAAAGAAAGGGCTTCAGTGGTATTTCATTAGATGCATGGGGGTAGAGGTGGGCAGAGAACCAGTAATGTGTGAGGATAGAGATGGGCAGAGAACCAGTGAAAGGAGGGATATGTTCTAAAAAGTGGCTATTAGTTCTCAGAGTAGTAATAGTGCTAATAGTGTTCTTGTTTTTCCATGAGGAAAGATTAATATAGTAGAACCTCAAGGGACATAACAAATTAATCAACATATGGAGGTGGTTAATGTAAGGGACTAGGCCTGCTGTACAGATACGTACATGTGGCACATGTCCAGTTTATGAAAATTGGATCAACTTAAGGAGGTGGTCAACTGTGGAAAGTTCTGCTTTATATTTTATTTTTTCATTTTTTATTTTTATTTTTTTGTTCATCTACATTGGGTATATTCTAAATACCCAATAACTAAATGGGGACATTTATAGAACATTACCTACTAGAAAATTGTCTGTGCAGATTTACTTTGTGGTTATCTTTTTATTGAAACATTGTGATAAGTACGAAAAAGTCTTCAGATTTCTTTCTTCTCTTTTTTCTTTTCTTTTCTTTTTTTTTTTTTTTTAAGACAGAGTCTGACTATGTTGCTCTCAGTAGAGGGCATGGCATCACAGCTCACAGCAACCTCAAACTCTTAGGCTTAAGCGATTCTCTTGCCTCAGCCTCCCAGGGAGCTGGGACTACAGGTGCCCAGCTATTTTTTGTTGCAGTTGTCATTGTTGCTGGGTTCGAACCTGCCAACCTCAGTGTATGTGGCTGGTGTTGTAACCACTTCCACTGTGCTATGGATGCCAAGCTGCCTTCAGATTTCTTTTCTTTCTTTCTTTTTTTTTTTCTGGAGACAGAGGCTCACTCTGTGGGCCAGGCTAGAGTGCCCTGGCCTCAGCCTAGTTCATAGCAACCTCAATCTCCTGGGTTCAAGCAGTCCTCCTGCTTCAGCCTCCTGAGTAGCTGAGACTATGGGTGTGTGTCACCATCCCCAGATAATTTTTATGTTTTCCATCCCTGGATAATTTTTCTATTTTTAGTAGAGGTAGAGTCTTGCTTTGCTCAGGCATGTCTCAAACTCCTAACCTCAAGCTATACTCCTACATTGGCCTCCCTCAGTGCTAGGATTATGGGTGTGAGCCTCTGTGCCTGGCCTCCTTTGTCATTTCTTTTTTTCTTTTAATTTTTATTTATTTATTTATTTTTTTCTAATTAAGTGATAACTATGTACATCAATGCACTTCTGGGGTACAGTGTGGGGTTTTCACACACAATCTGAAACACTTCCATCAAACTGGTTAACATAGCCTTCATGTCATTTTCTTAGTTATTGTTTTAAAACGTTCATATTCTACTCTTAGAAAGATTCACTTGTACCCTTGTAAGATAAACCTCAGACGTGATCCCTCCAATTCCCCTCCCTCCACCTATTCCGCCCCCGCCGTGTCCTCCTCATAAAATGTTGGCCCAGGCAGAGTTCTTCAAGTGTTTTCCCTACACTTTAATCCAGTGAGAGTCTAACTTAGTTAATGGTGAAAGGTGTGGGTCCAGTTTCAGTCTTCTACAGGTTGCCAGCCGGTTCACCCAACACCATTTGTTAAATAGGGAATGTTTTCCCCACTCAATGTTTTTAATTGCCTTGTCAAAGATCAGGTACCAGTAAGTAGCTGGATTCATCTGTTGGCTCTCTATTCTGTTCCATACATCTACCTCTCTATTTTTGTGCCAGTACCATGCTGTTTTGATCACTATGGATTTATAGTATAATCTGAGGTCTAGTGTGATTCCTCCTGCTTTGTTTTTATTCCTGAGTAATGTCTTGGCTATTCAATCCTTTGTCATTTCTTAACATAAACAAAGGTTACTGAATAAGATATTCTAGGGTAGTTGTAATCAGCATTTTTAAAAATGAAAATAGTAAAAGAGATATTTGAAAGTGATGCTGTTAAATCTGTATCAAAGTAGTCATTCTTAGTGGATTTTCTAAAGGATTGAATATCAACTT
This sequence comes from Galago senegalensis, assembly GCA_963575145.1. NCBI lineage: Eukaryota > Metazoa > Chordata > Mammalia > Primates > Galagidae > Galago > Galago senegalensis. Next base: position 61,712 of record CAUYTI010093037.1, on the reverse strand, counting down.
TTTTTTTTTTTTTTGCAGTTTTTGGCCGGGGCTGGGTTTGAACCCGCCATCTCTGGCATATGGGGCCTATGCCCTCCTCCTTTGAGCCACAGGTGCTGCCCTGAATATTAACTTTTTATTAGTTGTTTTTATTTATTTTTTCTTTTTTGAGACAGTCTTACTCTGTTGCCTGGGCTAGAGTGCCATGGTGTCATCATAGCTCACAGCAACTTTAAACTCTTAGGCTCAAGAGATCCTCCTGCCACAGCCTCCTGAATAAGACTACAGGCACCTGCCATGATGCCTGGCTAGTTTCTTGTTGTTGTTTTGTTTGCTTGTTTTTATTTTCTCTTTTTAGTAGAGATTGGGTCTTGCTCTTGCTCAGGCTGGTCTCAAACTCCTGAGCTCGAGCAGTCCACCCACCTCAGTTTCCCAGAGTACTAGGATTGTAGGCATGAGCCACCATGCTCAGCCTTTTTTTATTTTTTAAAGTCAAATTTATTTATTTATTTATTTTAATTTTTTTTTTTTTTTTTACAATTTTTGGCCGGGGGCTGGGTCTGAACCCACCACCTCTGGCATATGGGGCCAGCGCCTTACTCCTTTGAGCCACAGGCACCGCCCAAAGTCACATTTATTGAGATATGATTTGTGTCTTATAAAATGCACCAAATTTGCCTCTGGCAACCACCAATCTGTTTTTTTGTCCCTATAGTTTTACCCAGGGTAAACTTTTAAAAGGTAAACTTTTTACCCTGTTTAAACTTTTTAAACAGGGCCAGTTCACTATCCCTCAGACTGCGGGCCCCAGGACAAGTCAGCTGCTAAGCAGGACAGGCAGCAGCAGCAAAAACACCCAGTGGACCAGATAAATGTCCTAGGCGGGCCGTAGTTTGAGGACGCCTGGTTTTACCTCTCCAGAATGTCACATAAAAGATAATGATAAAGTAAGTGCAGTCTTTTGGATCTGGCTTGTTTCACTCAGCATAATTTTGAGATGTCTTATCTGGTTAAGACAAGATAATCAGAGTATGATATCTCAGATCACACTGTTTATTGCCATACAGAGATTTTTGACCAATAGTGGTTTGACCAACACATTGGAGATCCATGAAGACACACAAAGTTCTTTGGCCTTAGAAGCAGTGCCAGTGCGGCCGGGGGTGGGGGGGAGTGTAGATTACATACCAACCCTTTTTTTTGTTTTACACTCCAGGTTCTTACCTTAGCAGAACATGTCACTCAAAATAGCAAACTATGTGATCTTTTCAAAGTTACACAGAAAACAGCTACCTATGTTGTTGTGTGAATGGGTAATTGGTTCCTTGTTTATTGCTGAGGAGTCATTAACTGTATGAATATACAATTTGTTCATTCCAGTTTGGGGCTACTTTAAAGCTGCTGTGACCATTTGCCTCCAGATCTTTATGTAGACGTGTTTGCATCTCACTTAGGCAGATATCTCTAAGTAGGATTGCTGTGCGTATAGTATTTGTTTTCCTTTATCAAGAAAGGGCCAGGTGTTTACCAAAGAACTGTATGGTTTTGCATTCCCAGCAAATTCTCACACAGCAATGCATGAGAGTTATAGTTATTTCATATCTTTGTTAGCACTTGGTATTTTTAAAAAGTTTTTTGTCATTGTAGCGGCTACACCATGGTACCTTATTGCAAATTGTAATTTTCATTTCCTTGATGACTGGCACTTTAAAACATTATCTGTTCATATGCTTATATTTCTAGCATGTTTCATCCTTAATGAAATTTCTCTTCAAATCTTGTCTATTAAAGTAATTGGATTGTCTTACAGAGTTTTTACAACGATGGATGAAGTCCTTTATCAGATATACATTTTGTAAATATTTTCTTTCAATAATGTGGCTTGACTTTTCATCTTTTTAACAGTATCTTTTGAAGTGCAGATGTTTTTAATGTTGATGAAGTTCAGTTTACCACTTTTTAGTATTATGTTTCATACTTTCTGTGTGTGTTTTTTGTTTGTTTGTTTTTAGAGATAGGGACTCACTGTTCCCAGGCTGCTCTTACCTTCCTGGGCTCAAGAGATCCTCCTACTTAAGCTTCCTGAGTAGGTGGTACAACATACATGTGCTGTTTTTTGTGTTTTATCTAAGAATCCTTTGCCTAACCCAAGCTCATATAGTTTTTTCCTGTGTTTTCTTCTACATGGTTTATAATTTTAGCTCTTGTATTTAGGTTTGTAGTTCATTTTGAATTAATTTTTGTATATAATACAAGTGAAGGGTTGTAATTTTTTCTTTGAGACAGAGTCTCACTTTGTCACCCTTGGTAGAGTACTCACAGCTCACAGCAGCCTCAAACTCTTGGGCTCAAGTGTTTCTCTTGCCTCAGCCTCCCCAGTAGCTGGGACCATAGGTGCCAGCCACAAAGCCCAGTTATTTTTAGAAGCAGGGTCTTGCTCTGGCTCAGGCTGGTCTCAACATGTAAGCTTAGGCAATCCACCTGCCTCAGCCTCCCAAGTGCTAGGATTACAGATGTGAGCCACTGCACCTGGTGAAATTTTATTCTTTTTACTTATGGATATCTAGTGTTTTTAGAATCCCATGTTAAAAAGATTATACTATCCAAACTGAATTATGTTGGTACTTCTGTTAGATCATTGACTTGAAGACTGTCTTTTTTCCTATACAAACATTCTGCGTTACACAGACTGTGCTTTCATTTTCATTCAGTTCAAAATAGTTTTCTGATTTTCCTTCTGATTTCTTCTTTCACCTATGGGTTATTTCAGAGTGCCTTGTTTAGATATTTTACTGAATTCTAATTTAATTCCATGTGGTTAGAGAACATACTTTGTATGATTTCAGTCCTTTTAAGTTTGGTGAGGTTTATTTAATGGCATTAAATATTTTTAATCAATTCTTAACCTTTAAAAAATTGTTTCATATTCATTATTATCTATCTAAAACTTTCCAAATTACTGTTTCATATCCCATTTTTATTTTTAAAAGGGTTATCAGTTATAGTTGTACTTCACCAAATTGTTAAGAATGATGATTGGTATCTTGCTATTTTTGCTTTGTACCCACAAATTTGCAAGCTGATCTTCCTTCTCTGTGTTTTTCATAGGTCTAAGATCTGGCAAACTTGGCGAACAGTGTGAAGCAGTTGTTCGCTTTCCCAGACTTTTTCAGAAGTATCCATTCCCTATTCTCATCAATTCTGCATTTTTAAAGTTAGCTGATGTTTTCAGAGTTGGGTAAGTCTTTTTAAAGCTCAATGTCCTTAAGGACTGGTCTTTTTCTTTTTGTCTTTTAGGACTTCTGCATGATTAGTTACCATGTTAGTGGAGATTTAATGACATTTTAAGCAAAAAGGAAAAGTATAATTTTAGAGAATACTTAATTTCTTTGGGTAACAGGACAAAATTAAGACATTGTATATTTTAGAAAAATCTGTGGTTTTGTACAGGTTGTTTTGAGACGTTTCTGATTTAATTTAATAACGTAGAACATGAGATGCTGTGAAGTACCTGAAACGTAAGCACTGAATGAATACCCGTGTGCTTTTGTTGAGTGAATACCCTTGCCCACTTCTTTCTACCATCCTTCTGTACTCATGTTTATATGTACACACACAATATCAGATATGAAAGGGAGAACAACCTGTGGAGTTAGCCTGACGCAGAAGAAGGGCCATGTGACCGCCTGGCCTCGGATTGAGGAGTTTTAGTTCTGCTCCAGGGCTATTCCTTGTGTCGCTGCCATTTGGGTGTCTTGCACAAGGACTGCAGGCATAACTAACTGCTTATGTTCAGTATCTACCTAAGGTATAAACTTTAGGTAACTCTTAGTGGTGAGGCAGATGAAGGTAAGATTGAAACACATTTGCCTGTCACTAAAATTTAGTATCATTAGTGTTACTTTGGTCCTTAATTAAATATTACTTTCTAAAGTGGCCTAATTTATTTTATCTCTTGCTTTTCCTAGAAACAATTTCCTGAGGCTATGTGTTCTTAAAGTTACCCAACAAAGTGAGAAGCATTTGGAGAAGATTCTAAATGTGGATGAATTTGTGAAGAGGATTTTCTCTGTGATTCATAGTAATGATCCTGTGGCAAGAGCCATCACACTCCGGTATCTGTTTTGCTGTCATGATTCACTATAAGATTATTTGAGTTGTAATGACGCACAAAAAAGCAATGTGTGTACTTTTTTCATTTTGAATATTAAGGAGTTCTTTTTTGTTTCTTGACTAGGATTCAATGTAAAGTATGATAAGCATCCCAGTCTGTAAATGTTTTTCAGTTAACATCTCTGGGGCTGTTTTTGTTGTAGCCATTACCTGTATTTGAAATGTTCCTCTATATAGGTAGGTGCTCTAATCAGATGAGTTGCTAGATCTCAGCATAGCTTAACCTCAGCTCATTTTGCACTTTTGCCTTCATAACCTTGTTCTATGGTTTCCTGTTAATTTTCTATGTTCTCCCTTAAGTGAACATTTTTGTATTTAGGATAATTTATATTTGAACTCATGGAAAATGCCAGATATAACCATTGTAGTGTAGTTTCTTTAACATTTCCTTTTCTTTCTTGGGATTTACAGAATTTTCCTATATATTTAGATTACACTCCTGTAATCTAAATAATCTTTTCTGTATATTTAGATTACACGCCTGTAGCACTTTGGGAGGCCGAGGTAGACGGATTGCCTAAGCTCATGAATTCGAGACCAGCCTGACCAAGAGCAAGACTCCCAAAGACTCCCATGTCTAAAAATAGCCAGGCATTGTGGTGGGCACCTGTAGTCCCAGCTACTCGGGAAGCTGAGGCAAGAGAATTGCTTGAGCCCAAGAGTTAGATGTTGCTATGAGCTATGCCACCAGAGCACTCTACTGGGGGTGACAAAGTGAGACTCTGTCTCAAAAAAAGTTTATTTTCTTATATTTCATTAGAATTTCATTTTGTAAGGACCATATTCTCTTTTTAGCTTTGCCATTTATAGAATCATGTGTAATTTTTTTGACTTTTTTGCTGAATTATAGGGTTTATTTCTGACTTACCCAACCCAGACAACCTTCTCTTTAACCAAGAAGTCGAGGATGTCCCTTCTTCCATGAGTTTCCTTTTTTCCACATAAGGAATCAGTTCTTTCTCGTTCAGAATTAAGTACATTTATCATTCTTCTTCCTTTTGAGTGATTGAATTGTGAGCATTATGTGATACTTTAAAGTCAGTTAATTGATATTTATCTTTTGAAATCCATGTTCAACAGAACAGAATTTAAGTTTAAAATGTTCTTATTCTTTGCATCAGCAAATTAACTAATAGGAATTTTTTCAATAAATTGAAAAATTTAATTCAATAAATTAAGTAAATAAAGGTTAGTGAATATATGTGTGTAAATGATTCTAGTAAAATGAAAAATTGTGAAGAAAATCATGTGTCTACCAAAATAGAAATACAGTGGATCCTTTATATGTTGACCGCCTGAGGGACTGTAACAAACCGGTCAGTGTACAGAAGTGGTCAACATAAGAAAGGAACCTCTAGTACTAATATGCACTTGTAGTGCATGTCTGATTGTGAAAATTAGGTTAACTTAGGGAGATGGTCACTGCAGAGAGGTGGTCAACTATGGAGGTTCTACTGTAGTTATATGTGTCTTTTTATACCATTGTTGATGTAAAGTCTGTTTTATCAGATAGATATAGGAATAGCTACTCCTGCTCACTTTTGATTTCTGTTTGTGTGGAATATTTTTTTTCCTGTTCTTTTATCTTGAGTCTTTGATAATCCTGGAGAGTTAGATAGATTTCTTGGAGACAACACATACTTAGGGTTTCTTTTTTCATCCATTCAACCAGTCCGTGTCTTTTAAAATGGAGCATTAAGACCATTCACTTTCTGGGCAGCGCCTGTGGTTCAGTGGGTAGGGCACTGGCCCTGTATACCGAGGGTGGCAGATTAGAACCCGCCTCTGGCCAAACTGCAACAACAAAAGACAAAAATAGCCAGGCGTTGTGGCAGGTGCCTATAGTCCCAGCTACTCAGGAGGCTGAGGCAAGAGAATTGCCTAAGCCCAGGAGATGGAGGTTGCTGTGACATCACAGCACTCTACTGAGGGCGATAAAGTGAGACTCTTATCTTTAAAAAAAAAAAAAAGACCATTCACATTCAGTGTTAGTATGTGAGATACTATTCTGTTCATCCTGTTGAATGATACCTGTTGCTTTGTTTTCGCCCTGTGTTACTGTTTTGTAAGAGTTGTGAATTTTAACTTTTGGATGTTTTTACACTGGCGAGTATTGGTTGTTCTGTTCCAAGTACATGGTATAGAGCACTTTTAAGTATTTTCTATAGGGCAGGTCTAGTAGTGGGAAATTCCCTTAGCATTTGCTTGTCTGGGAAAGACGTTATGTCTCCTTTATTTATGAAACTTAGTTTTACAGGATAAAAAATTGTTGGCTAGCATTTATTCTGTTTAGGAAGACCCCAGTTTTTTCTGATTTGAAAGGTCTCTGCTGAGAAGTCTGCTGTTATTCTGATAGGTTTTCCTTTGCAAGTAACTTGTAGCTTTCATCTCACAACTTGTAGGATTTCTCCTTCACTTTGACTTTCTTTTTTTTTTTTTTGAGACAGAGCCTCAAGCTGTCCCCCTGGGTAGGGTGCCATGGCATTACAGCTCACAGCAACCTCCAACTCCTGGGCTCAAGCGAGTCTCCTGCCTCCGCCTCCCAAGTAGCTGGGACCACAGGCGCCTGCCACAACGCCCGGCTATTTTTTTTTTTTTTTTTTTGGTTGTAGCCGTCGTTGTTTGGCGAGTCCGGGCTGGGGATTCGAACCCGCCACCTTAGGTGTACGTGGCTGGCGCCTTAGCCGGTTGAGCTATAGGCGCCAAGCCCTGGACATTTTGTATAAATGGAATTATGTAATATGTGGCCTTTCCTGATTGGCTTCTTTTACCTACCCTAATGTTTTCAAGATTCATTCATGTATGTATCACGTACTATACGTTAGTGCTTCATTTCTTTCTATTACCAAATAATACTGCACTGTAATGGCTATACTAAATTTTGTTTAGACATTCATCATGTGATAGGCATGTAGGTTGTTACCACATTGCAGTTATGAGTAATGCTAACATGAATGTTGTAAAATTGTTTTCTGTGGAAGTATGTTTTTGTATTTTACTTTTAATTATAACTTAACTGTTTTTTGAGAATCATGGTTCTAATTTAAGAGGAACTGTTTTTAAAATTGTGTAATTAGTGGAATTTTATATTCTGTGCCACCTCTGATGTCAAATAACCTTACACATGTAATATTAAGCAAATACATAGATTTATGTTCAGAGTATAAGATAATTATGTATCTGAGCTATTTAGCCTTATCCTTAATTATTCTAAGTGAATTCCTTTGTATATCACATATACAGCTGCTCTTTTTCAGTCTTTAAACAACCTAATAGAAATCTCTTTAAATAGGATTATATTTTATCTTCCTCAGCCCATACTCATACACTGTGTAAAGCAGACCAAATGAATTAAAGCTCTAGGTTTAGTTGATTGATTTGTTTCTGGAGTCCTACTAGGACAGTAATTCACCATTGTGGACATTTATTTGATTTTAGTAAAGTAAAATGTTCTATATAGAAATTTTCCAGATTAATGGGGATAACAGGTAGACTAGAAAAATAGACCAAATAGTAAAAGATAGAAAACAGTGGTAACAGCAAAGAGCATAAAAAAGAAACAGAAAATCACAGAAGACCAATAAATAACAATGTGTTAAAGGGAGTTAATCCCTTTGTGAAGTAAACAAAAGAAGGTCAGAGAATCGACACACAAAAAAGCTGTATAGCAACTGCATGTTTCTGTAACACAAACACTTGTAGCTAAATTCAAAAGACTGAAGGCAAAGGAGTTGGCAAAGATGTACCAGGAAAATGCAGATATGGAAAAAATGAGGGTAATTCCATTCTTGTGAGGTAAAATTGAATAACATAGACAGAGTTCCTCCCTGGGGATGGATAATCAGTTTAAAAAGATGAAGGGTAGATGAAGGGTATAATCCAATTAAAAGAGGTAAGTATCAAGAAACTTTACATGTGAAGTAGAGTTAGTATACACAAAGCTTAAACTGTGGAAAATGGAAGAATGGCATAAATACAGTACTGTTGGGAGATTCTAACATACTCCCTTAGTGTTAGCAGATAAAGAGGTAAAAATGAAGAACAGCTACAGAACATTTCTTAATAAAGTTGAGCTACCCAGAGACATACTGTGATCTGTTAGCTGTTATGAAGAATATACCTTTATCTCAGATTGTGCAGTTTGAAAGACGAACTCTAGGATGGAGATAATATGGGTAAAAAGCTTACTGTAGCGTTCCTTCAGGATCAACATCTATGAAGGAATAAAGGAAGTAAACATTGACAGAGGGAAAAATTGAATTGGATATAATCACTTCAAAGGCCTCAGCAGGTAGCTAAACCAGCCCTTTACCCTGGGGAACAGCATGACCTTGGAACAGGTAGCTTTCTGTGGTAAGGGCCTTTCCAGGGAGATTTGATAAAGACTCTTAGCAGCCACCACTTCCAGCAGCTGGAAGAGTGAGTGCCTCAGGCCTGAGCCGGAGATCTGAGTAGGCATCACGGAACCCACTACAACTTGTGCCCCTTGTTTCTACTTTCTTTATATAGTAAGTTCTAAACGTTGCTTCTCCCAGATTTTTGTTTTTTCTCTTTGCCTAGAGCAACTTCTGGGAAGTTGAATGAGGTGAACTATAGCTCCTGCTTCTGCCACTGATCTCGAGGCCATAATTGGTACTCATCTCTCCACTACTCATTCTAGATTTACCTCACCCTTGGCTAGTACCTCTGCTGGTCTGAGATCCCTTACTTGGTAAAATAACTTGGCCTTTCATTCTTGAGGGGTTTACTGCAGGTCAGGGTTGGGGATGGGCTTCCACATCGTCACTCATAGACTCAAGCTACATGAGGCTCCGCTGGGAGAGGCGAACCTGTGGCCTTCTGATTTCCAGATTGTTCTTTTTTAAGCACCACAGGCGACAGGAGAAGTTACATCTTTCTCTGCTGCACCCTTTTTAATTAAAAGGATTTGTTCCGTGAAATTTGGATTCAGTGAAAAAGCCACACTTAAGGACCTAGAAGGCCTATCCATGCTTAACAATGTATATTGGGCTCCACTGGGCTTGGGCCTAGAAGGGACACACTTCACTTCTGCTTAGAGCCCATTGTCATAGGGTTTGTCTATTATATGGGGACTAGGAAAAGGAGAGCGGACATCAAAATGGTAGTGAGCACTAGTCTTCTCTGCCACAGTCTACCCTCTGGCTGTCAGACATTACTTTGTTCTCTTTATTCCATACCTCCTTAAGGGAGATAGCCCAAAGTTCTTTCCCTAAAGGCATTTAGTTTCAAGTACTGTCCACATTACTGTGTGGACAATAATGTCTGTCACATCTAGATTGCTCCTTTTAGTCCTGGAACATAAGAAATGGAATGGCCAGATTATCTGGTCTCCCCTCTTCCTCCCCTCCTCAAATACCAGAGTGGTCAAACAGGGCCAGTAACAACACAATAAACAGTTTTCATTTGGAAAACTGAAAAATACAGTCAGTGGTTAGCTGTGATTAAGGTTCTGCTGGGGATATATTGTGAGTGTCCCTTGCTCTGAAGGTGGGATATATTCTTAGACACTTACTCTGATCTCTGTGATACTTGTTCACTGTTCTCTGTGATACTTGGCTCCACCCTGTGAGAGAATCTTCATTTTCTGTTATTCTCCTTGAACTTAGCTGAAGTGGGTATTTAAAAATGTGTTCTGTTTAGGGGGGGTTCTTCACCTTTCTCAGCCTGTTTACCACCTGTAAAAGTTTGGGGCCTGGGGGTCATTTTAAAGTAGCCATTCTTAATCTTACCACTATTGACATTTTAGACTAAATAATTCTTTTCAGGGGCCATTTTGTGCATTGTGGGATGTTAAGCAGTATCCCTGGCCCTGCCCACTAGGTGCCAGTAGCAGTCCTCAGTCATGGTGATCCAAAATGTCTCCTTAACACTGACAGATATTCCCTGGGAGTAAAAGTGCTATCTGAATTATAGAATAGTTATAGACCCATGGATTTAAGTCTGAGAGTTACCTGGTCTCTCAGAAACTTAAGTGATTCCTTATTGTTTTAATTATAGTTCTTTTCAGCACATCTTTGTTAGCTCACAGGCCTTGTATTCTTGACTTACCTGAGACTGTCTTGAGTCTCTATTTAAGCTTTCTGACTTCTCTTGGCAAACTGAGACAGTTTTATCAATTGAAAGATTATTTTTTTCCCTTAAAGACTTTCAGAATTGTCATGTGAAAATGAAACATGGAAACCAGCTCACCACCAGTGGCTTAAAACTTTGCTATGGCTCTGCAGGGTTGGCTGTGTGGCACTACTCAAGACCATGGGTCAGGTTCAGGTTTAAATTTATTCCATGTTCAGGTTTCATCATCCAAGTTAAAAGAGTGCTTCCCAGAGACTTCTTTTCTCATGGTAACAGGTACATGATGAGCAAGAGCCATGCTAAATCCAGGCACATTCCTCCACATTCCATTGGCTGAAACAAGTCGCATGACTGAACCCATTAATAGTGTCAGGACACCATCTGTGGTAGGTAAGGATATTAGGTGAACACTAAAAGGGCTAGTAGCAATTTAGCTTTTTTACTAGACTCTTTGTTTCTTTTTATTTCTACTTAAAAGTTGCCTGCAGCTAATAGCTACCAATACAACTACATTAGATTTTGCTTTCCAGTCTCCTCTTCTAGAGTAGGGTCAGCAGACTTTTCCTATAAAAGCCATATAGGAAATATTTTAGGCTCCACAGCTATTAGACTCTGCTGTTGTAACACAAAAGTAGCTATAGACAATATGTAATTGAATAATGAGCATGACTGTGTTCCAATAAAACTTTCTCTGCAAAAGCTGGCAGGCCTTAATTTGCCAACTCTGTTCTTGAGTGTCAGGTTCATTATGCAAGTGCTGTGCAGGTGACAGATTCATGAGATGTTTTGCTACTATGTACCAGAGATCACCTTTCCAACTTTTAATGTCAGTTTTCCTTGCTGCTTAACTGCTAAGCCATGATCTGGTGTTTTTATACTAGTAACATTCCATTCCTGGTATTGGTTTTCAGTGTTAATCAGAATAGACTTATCTATTCTAAGGTAACAAATAAACCTTGAACTATTAGGTGGCTTACTATGACTAAGGTTCATTTCTCATACTGTATGTCTGGTGCAGATCATAGTGAGAGTGGGGACTCTGCTTTTCATAGATGCCCAGCAATACAGACTGCAGGAAGGGCCTGCTGTCCAGGACATTCCTAATCAGGAAAGCAGGGAGGGGACCTCAGGAGGTTGTGCACTGGCCGGCCCTTTCTATCTTTTCTCTTACTCGTATCTCATTGACTAGAACTACCCATGTGGCTTTGCCTAGCTGAGGAGGCTAGAAAAATCTGGGGGAGAAAATGCAATGCTGGGTTAGTTCCACTTCATCGGCCAGAAATCCGTATAAATTTCAAACTACTCGTCACATATATAGTTAGCAGTAGAACTGACATTTGACATCACCTTCTCTCAAGCTTGGCATTTGGTCTGTGGGGACTGAAGCAAATTCTTTGGGTATCAAGAAGTATTATTTCTGATTGGGGCCAATCTACCGTGTCCACAGCATGATGTTTACAATGATGGCAAGGTGTTCAGATTTTGTAAATCCAAATGTTGTAAAAACTTTAAAAAGAAGTGCCGTCTTCACAAACTCAGGTGGACTGAAGTATTGGAGAAAGCAGCTGGTAAAGAGCTTACAGTGGATATTCATTTGAATTTTAAAAACATAGAAACAAACCTGGCAAATACCAAAGAGAGCTATGGAATAAAACTATTGATGCAATGAAGAGAATTATGGAGCTCAAATTGAAATGCCAACTAAATTTATAATGAACAATTGAAGAAAAATAAAGAGCTACAGGAAGTCCAGGACATCTAAGAAATCAAAGAAAACATCTATCGTCTCTGAGCTCCACTTTTAGGAGGAAAGGAAAGCAGCTTAGAAGAGAAAATGGTACGGCAATTATAAGAAGATGTGGGCATGGAAGATAGTTCTTCAAATCTTACTTTCTGTAACCACTTCTTGTTTTTTTTTTTTTTGAGACACAGTTTCACTCTGTCGCCCTGGATAGAGTACAGTGGTATCATAGCTCAGAGCAACCTTTTGGGCTCAAGTCATCCTCTTGCCTCAGACTCCCAAGTAGCTGGGACTACAGGTGCTGTCACAATGCCCGGCTAGTTTTTCTATTTTTAGTAGAGACGGGGTCTCACTCTTCCTCAGGCTAGTCTTGAACTCCTGAGCTTGGGTGATCCACTGGCCTTAGTCTCCCAGAGTGCTAGCATTATAGGCATGAGCCACTCTACCCAGCCTGTAATCATTTCTACACATACATTTGAAAATGTTTATGGAGACTAGAACTAAGTTACTGATTTATTTTTTACGTAAGGTCATTTAAAAGGTGATTTTAAATGTTATCTCCTATATTGCTGTCTGCAAAAAACATCTGATAGTATGGATGTTTGATTGCATCTCAGTGCTAAACCTTCACTGATAGAAGTGCTTATGTAAATTATAAAAATTCTGTTTGTAAATACAGAAGCGATTTGTGGACATAAAATGGTCATGCCATTTGGATAATAGCACTAAATAGCATTATATGTAATAGCTAAGGACAAACGTTCTGGCTAGTGATATGTGAAACAAAATTTCCTTTGTAGTAAAATATTCCCTTTATTAATGTTATACAAGGAGGGATACAATACGGAACTAACAATTTGTTACTGTTAGCTTCCAATGATCTTTTATTTTGATCAGTATTTCCTATTTTGGGTTATTAGCATCTTTCAAAAGCATAATGGCCTTGTGTCATAAAGCCTAACTATACTGAATTATTTGGGCTGGTTTAACTGTTCTAATAGTTATCATGGATGTTTGGGATGAAAATTGAATAATATTTGCCTGAAATGGCACTATATAATTTCTACTCTGGAAAATACTAAGTTCTAATTGTGACTCCTGGTAGACCAAACTTTACGTTTTTACGCAGCAGTGATCTAGATAGAAACAGAGGAATCCCAATGTCTTTTAAAGTTTGTTGTTTGATTTTCTTTACAAAAGCTTCTAATTGTTTTTGGAAAATAGAATTTATGGATAGAATATCTGTCCATTTAGTTGCACATAAAATAAAGCCATTTTTAAAGTGGAAAAAAAAGTATATACAAGGATGAATTTCATTTTATATTCTTTGAGGCATTTTTTGACAAATTGTTTTTCCTTTACAAAAAATACCTATTTCTAAAATATAAATGTTTTGCTCTTAATGCTTTTAATAGTTCAACATAAGGTATTTAAGGTTGGAATCTTATTTCTAGAGTAGTATCCACTAGTATAAAGAACCAGTGGTGATTCAACCATCACAACAGATATTGAAGTAGTAATATTTACTTTAATATTTATTCAAAAGTTGAAATAAATTATATTTTTATAAGTAGTGTTTCTTTGTGCAGATACTGTATTTTAGAAGTATTAGCAGCATTATGTTTAGAGAATAGCAATAACAAAAATTTTTACCTTATATTTTACTAAGTACATTGATGTGTTGGTATATTTATTTATTTATTTATCTATTTATTTTTGAGACAGAATCTCACTGTTGCTGAGGCAAGAGTGGAGTGCAGTGTTGTCATCACAGCTCACTGCAATCGCAGACTCCTATGCTCAAGTGATTCTTCTGCCTCAGCTTCCCAAGTAGCGGGGACTACAGGCATCTGCCATTATACCCAGCTTATTTTTCTGTTTTTTGTAGAGATGAGTCTTGCTCTTGCTCAGGCTGGTCTTGAATCCTAGCTTCAAGGGATCCTCCCACCTGGGCCTCCCACAGTGCTAGGATTATAGATGTGAGCCACTTCACCTGCCTGGATTGTATATCTTCTAAACCCGTCTATGTTTACCTATCAAAATATGTTAAAAGACAACATGCATGTTGATCTGGACACTACAAAAGTAATCCTTGCCTTTCTAGTCAGCTTTCTCTTCTGTTTTAACCACTGGTGTGTAATATATGTACTTCACACCAGTGGAACATTGTATTTGTGTTGCGAAAAATGCTTTCTTCCTTTTTTGGTCGTTTGGTTTATACTGGCATTCGTCAAAGCTAACAGACAAAGTATGTTGACTATGAAGCCATGAATATTCATGCTGCTGCCTTCCTTTTAATGGGCATTAGCACAGAATTTTTTAAGGTTTGAGGTGAGGTGGAAAAGTCTTCACAAAGAAATTATTTAATAGTACGGTATTTAACAGCTAGTGATTTTTGTGAATTAGTGGCACCAGGACAATGGCATCCTACCTCTACTGGCAGAAAAAAATGCATGAGCAAATTTACGTGATTTCAGGTGGGAAATCAGGAATGGAAAAACTGATAATAACTATTCTGGCCCTTTGAAAATGAATGTCTGCCAATCTGAAAGGCCAGATAATATTTGCTAAAATTGACAGAATGGCTTGTTGTTCATTCATAATATCTATATAAAGCTAATTGTGACTTTAAAATGAGATTTTTAAAATACTGGTAATATGCAAATGAATATAAATGCTAATTTATGACTCTTTTACTACATAAAATAGTTCTTATGTGAGCTTTGAGATGCTCTTATAAATCTTTTATTCTGTTTGAATAAAAATTTCTAGCTAATCATGATTTTTAGCAAAAGAAATTACTAACTTCTCTAATAACTGTACTCATAAATTTAAAATACCATAAAGCTTATTTCTCAGGTTTACCTTTTTATCATGAATGTGTGCAGTGATATTATAGTGAGAAAAGACAACAGTTAACACAAGTTATTTTGCAAGTGATAGAATAATTTAATTGATTTTAAAGAACTTCAGAATCTTTTTATCATAGCAGTTATTTGTTAATTTCTATTTTTCTGAAGGACTTAAAGCCCAGTAATATAGTAGTAAAATCAGACTGCACTTTGAAGATTCTTGACTTTGGTTTGGCCCGGACTGCAGGAACAAGTTTTATGATGACGCCTTATGTAGTGACTCGCTACTATAGAGCACCTGAGGTCATCCTAGGCATGGGCTACAAGGAAAATGGTAAGCATACACTATTTATTTGAATATTCTTCTGATTTAATTTTTGTTCATCAGATTATTTATGTAAATACTTAAGCTGAAGTGCATTTATTTAGTTAAATATGTTTGAACTGTGAATCAAGAATTTGAAAGTAGGATGGCACCTGTGGCTCAGTGGGTAGGGTGCTGGCCCCACATACCAATGGTGGCAGGTTTGAACCCAGCCCTGGCCAAACTGCAACAACAAAAAAATAGCCAAGTGTTGCTGCAGACACCTGTGGTCCCAGCTACTCGGGAGGCTGAAGCAAGAGAATTGCCTAAGCCCAGGAGTTGGAGGTTGCTATGAGCTGTGAAACCACGGCATTCTACTGAGGGCAATAAAGTGAGACTCTGTCTCTAAAAAAGAAAAAAAAAGAATTTGAAAGCAACTATTAATTTTGTCATAAATACATATTTGGAAAAACTTGGGGACCTTGTTCCTTTAAATACAAATAAGAATTTGTTGCTGTGGCCTCTTAATCAGAATATCTGCCCTTTGCTTGCCTATAATTTGAAAATGAGCATTTCTAACCTGGGTACAGGGAAGTATACACTGGGACTAACAGTAAATTCTTAGTAGTAATCTCAGTGTGCATTAGTGATATTTGCCCATATTTCCAATCACATGAAACCAAGGTTAATAGCAGTAGCACTTAGTATAAACTTTAAGAGCTATAATAAGGCCTTCTGCAAAGTTCATAGATAATAATTAAGGTGACCTCTTAGAGAAAGCAATGTTTTATCAAAGCCTCGTGTCCAGCCTTCAGCAAATAGTTTTATGTGTGGGTTTATGCATTCCTATTTATCAATCTTGGAATCATGGTTGAAGAAAATTATGTGCTATGTAGATCCTGAATTTACATAATTTTTTCTATATGCATACTTTTAATTTATGAAGACATTTGGTGAGTCTCAGAAATTTAAGAGATAAAGTCTGCTGCGATTTTATGGATCCCAGCAGAATTTAAATGTAATTTTTTAAATTTGGTGCCATCATCCAAAATACTGCCTAGAATAAGACAGATATTTTTCTGACAAGGAGTCCTTATTTTGAGTAGGGAGTTTGTATTAAATTAACCTTCAAGATTTGTTTTATAAAAGAAACCATTGAGTTGAAGATTTTAGCTTAATTTCCTTTTGTGAGCTAATTAAAAACGAACTAAACATGTACTATCAATCTTTTATTCCTAGGTAAATATTCTCTTTCTCTCTGCTTAAAATTTGAAGGTTGTTTGTTTTGTTTGTTTGTTTGTTTGTTTTTGGAGGATTGATACTGTGACACACCAACATGAAGATTGCTTTTGCATTGCAAAGTATAGTGTAATCAATATGATGTATTTTTATCTGCAGAGTAGAATAAGCAATTAGACTCTTTAAAGCTAATTTTGTGTATGAACCAGGCTAAAATGGCTTTGGTCTTCACTGGCCCAGATAATATCTTTTCTCATGCTTACAGTTTTGAAAATCTTTTTGTTTTAAAACTATGTTTTTCTGAGGGTTACCAACATGAATTGTAACCAATATGTAAAGTTTGCCATTCTCTATAAAAATCTATACAAAAGATTTATTTAAGTAGATATTTGTCAAAAATGAAAATCTTGAAAAAAAGTTTTCTCTGAAGGACTGATTTATGAGTATCAACTTTTTCTCTAAAATTATTTTACCTATTTTGAGACAGGGTCTTACACCTGAGCTAGAGTGCAGTGGCATCATCATAGCTCACTGTAACCTCAAACTTCTGGGCTCAAGTTATGCCCTTACCTCATCTTCCCAAGTAACTAGGACTACAGTTATGTGCCACCATGCTTGGCTAATTTTTCTGTTTTTCATAGAGAAGGGGTTTTATTCTTGCTCAGGCTGGTCTCAAACTTCTGACCTCAAGCCATCCTCCTCCTTTGGCCCAAAGTGCTAGGATTACAGGTGTGAGCTACCATTCCAGGTCTAAAACTTTATCCTTGGAAGGTGAGTCATGCCATGAATAGAAGATTTATATTCATTTTAATATGAACTCCAGGGAAACTTCAGTTCCACATGATTTCCAAAAGTAATTCCCAGTTTAACTCCTAAGACTGAAACTGGCTGCTGCCTTCTAAGAGTGTACCGTATTAGAAAGTAGAGACTTGAGCTAATTTTCTAAGACCTAGAAAAGGGCGAAGTGTGTATCTAACATCTTTCATGCCCCTTTTCATCTTTTGATCTTAAAGAATTTGAGCCTTCTAACCTCAAAATCAAATGCAAGTTTTTAAGACTTTTCATGTTAAATTGCTCATTCCTCCCCCTTTTTTTTTCAACAGAACTACAAGCACCTACTCTCGCTCTTTCTTTTTTCTTTTTTTTTTTCCATCCGATAAACCTAAAGCTAAAAAGTCACGTCATGGTGTGTTGTTAATTTTACTAAGCAAGTGGAGACCCCCAAATTGCTTGCTCCTATGTCTAGTAGATTATTTGCAGCATTGATTAGGGCCCTCATTTAATGCTAGAAAGAGTAAGTCTGATAGAAGACTCTTTGCAGATAAATCTGTGGGAACTTTCATATTGTATCCAGCCAAAACTAACTTCTTAAAAGCAGTTTGGTTTTATGGGTTTAAAAAACTTTAGATAGGCAACATGAAATATACTTTCTTTGCTAGGTTTTCTTGTTAGTTGATTAGGAGTTATATTCTCTTTGTACTTGCACCTTTGAGGATAGTAGAGTTAATGTAGAATGATGTTGCCAAGAAAATAATTCACTTTTAATTCAGAATAAACATAGTACTTCTCAAATAAGTATGTGAAATCTAGCTTGAAAGTTTCTGAAGAGCTTCAGATTAACTTTTATTGTAATTATTCATAGAGACACTTCTGTTAAGTGTTTTAATATGCTAAATTATTTTCTCATGCTTTTTTCTTTTATTTAATTTAAAGAGAGAGTATAATGCACAGTTGAACCTCAAAATAATAAAGAGACCTCATTTTCATAATTTTACTACCTCATGTACATTCTTAGCCTTATTTATGAAGTTTGTGTTTAGTTCTGTTTCAGAGTTTATAAATACTCATGTACAAAATATGCAGGTTTTTTAAGTTTATACAGTTTCTGTGCATAACTCTCACTTTAAAATTAGATATGTAGTTAAAATGCCACACTTTACATTTTCTTTTGTGAACCAAAGCCTTCTGAATAATATTTTATGTTTTAAATTATTCCATTAGCTAAAATTACAGTCACTTTTTTCTTTTTGTGATGTTTTGCAGTTTTTATATAATGCAATCATATTATGCTTCTTTGATTTTAACGACCTTTTGCTTTGCTTTTCCTTCTTTTGTGCTGCAAACATATAGTGGATTTATGGTCTGTGGGGTGCATTATGGGAGAAATGGTTTGCCACAAAATCCTCTTTCCAGGAAGGGACTGTATCCTTGTGCTGCTGGAGCAGTTTGATTAGTTAGGTGATGAACCTCTCTATGTTCTCTACTGAAAATGAATACGCTACATTCATACATACGGGATTTTTAAACAGGTGTAAAGTTTGTGGCTGTTATAATTCAAAAATTTTGAGATAGGAAGCTGGAATATTTGTAGGCTGCATCTGGCAGTAGGACATACAGTCTCTGCTGGTAGTCAGAGCACATTCACTGTCACTCATTTTTATTTTATACTGCTTTTTATAATTTTAAAGTATACATGGTGTGTGTGATTTTCTGTTAATTTTTTCTTTTTTTAACCAAAATCTTTATGTTAATGTCATTGCATTTTGTTTTCAGTTGACATTTGGTCAGTTGGGTGCATCATGGGAGAAATGATCAAAGGTGGTGTTTTGTTCCCAGGTACAGATCGTATCCTTACCTTTGGCCTAAAATATAGTTTCTAAAGGTCAAAATGTATGACAGCACTTCAGCTTGGTGAGGTAGAATGCACTTTGTCTCTCCCTAATACTAAGTATTGTTAAATTTCTCTTTCAAAATACCACCTGCTATTTGACATAGACTTTCCTTGTCCTCATTATTATTTCATGTTTTAATTCTGAAAACTGCTCGATTGTAATTATCCACAGTTACTTGGTTCTGAGTGATTTATTTAACCTAAATCAAAAATCATCGCTTGTATTAAAAATTTCTAATAATTATGCACTTTAATAGCTCTAGAAGTACTTTGGATTTAATATGAATTAAGTACTTGAAATTGTCTGTTGCTTCTGGCCATCCTTTTGTTTTTCCCCAACTTCTTTTTGTTAATGTTCTGTGTGGTTTGTGTCTTTTGACTGTTGTCTCATTACTCAACATAACATACTAATTCTTTCATCTGAGAATTTCAGCAGTATAGCTTTATATGGAGATGATTAGATTAGGATTAGTAGATGCTTTTTGTTCATTTACTTATAGTATTTATGTTAGAAGTGATCTGTTATGTATTTATCAACTAGTAACACTTACAATTGTTTTAGAAGAGATGGGAAAGCCATATTTAGTAGGTTACAAGAATTTTAGGCCTTGGCCTCTAGGAGCTTGGAGTGTAAAGACTGGGAGGAAAGAGACCAGGGAATCCTAACCAATAATTTATCAAAAAACTGAGGATAGGAAGGGTCTGGATGATGAGAAATTACTTAATGGGTACAATGTACATTATTTGTATGATAGATACACTATAAACTGAGGCTTCACTACTACATAATATATCCATGTTACAAAATTACATGCATGCCCTTTAAATTTGTACAAATAAATGCCACATTTATTGATGCCATCATTTTTATTGCTACTGGTTATTTTCTGTTAGTGTAGAAAACTCAAAAAAAAGACGCTGTAGAAGTATTTCTCATTCTTTAGGAAATTTATGTTTCCTGATAAGGTGGGGAAAAAAGACAAATGTTATATATTAGAATTGTGTACAGTTTACATCAGATTCCCTATGAGTAGTGGTTATCGTTATTCTTTGAGTCACTTACAGTTCGTGTTTAGAGTTTGTAAGTTTATGCTTCATTTTATGGTAAAGTCAGTATTAGTATACACACACAATAAATAAGGTTAACAAAGCTTATTTATTGATTATGTCTGTCCACCTACAATCATTGCCTTTTTACAGGTGGCTGTGGGATATAAAATTTATAACTGCCACATTCTTTCTTAGGATTTTAAAAATTTCTACTTTCTTATAACGTAGATATAACTAATGTGTTCAACATTAGATATGGAGTATTTTTCTTAGCTACTTCATATTAGATATTGATCAGTGGAATAAAGTTATTGAACAGCTCGGAACACCATGTCCTGAATTCATGAAGAAACTACAACCAACAGTAAGGACTTATGTTGAAAACAGACCTAAATATGCTGGATATAGCTTTGAGAAACTCTTCCCTGATGTACTTTTCCCAGCTGACTCGGAACACAACAAACTTAAAGGTACTTTTTACAGATATATACCTTTGATCCCATCTTGGGTATGTGCATGTGTGTTGTGTTTGTGTGTGCGTGTATGTATTCATGTGTTTTTATAGAACATCACACAAGGTAATTATCTCTGGACTGTGGAACAAAATGAGGTTTTAGTTATTTTTATCTTTAATTTTATATGTTTTAATCCAATACATGACCTAATTTTATAATAAAAAAACTATTCTTTTTATAAATAGTTTTTTTAATAAAAGACAATCTGAAGTTCTGAAACACACTGATAATTTGAGAACCTTTACGAATACATGTACATTAACATCATTGTTTTTGCAGCCAGCCAGGCAAGGGATTTGTTATCTAAAATGCTGGTAATAGATGCATCTAAAAGGATCTCTGTAGATGAAGCTCTCCAGCACCCATATATCAATGTCTGGTATGATCCTTCTGAAGCAGAAGCTGTAAGTTTACCTAATGTTTGAAGAACATACTGCATTCTTAGGGTTAGAATTAATGTTAGGTTTGGGGGAGACCTTTTGATTTTAAATAAAAATATAGATACATAGTGGTGGTGTTTTTCTGTTTCTGCATGAAGAGAGCTGTAATTAAGCTAATGAGCATATCTAAGCACTTCCCTACACAAAATAATGTTAGCTCCAACTATTTTTTCCCTTCTTGCTTGGATATCTGATCAGAGAAGCTAAGATGTTGAGTACTTTGGGGGAACATCCTGAGTTATTGAACAAATCATTGTATCTAATGGACAGTTTAATTCTGATAGAAATAAAATATGACAATTAAGAAGCTAAAAGAGAAGGGAAAGATAATTAAACATCTTTTTCCTGCAATGAAAGAGTCTTCCAAAACTAGTCATTCTATATAAGAAGGTTGTTGATAGTTGAGCAGTCTTGGTGTACTGATGGATTTTTGTAAGTCTGGCTGATATTTCAAATAATTTTAGAGACTTAAATACTGCCAGTATACCATAATTAAGGGCCATAAAAAAATTAAAAAGAAAAATAAATATTGTGCTACCAGTATATTGATTCAATGACTGTTCCCTTGTGTTTTTCAGCCACCACCAAAGATACCTGATAAGCAATTAGATGAAAGGGAACACACAATAGAAGAGTGGAAAGGTAATGTTGATTAGATTCTTAGATAACTGAAAGAGCTTCTGGCCTTTCATGGAATTTATTCATCATGTTGGTGAATTAATGATGTTTTCCATTACTCATAACTAAAATTAGATTACATCATTATTTCTCTCTTTCATTTAATCTTAATTTGCCCTGTTTCATACCCTCACACAGTACTTTCTTTTGTTTTTCCATGGTCAACTTTAGAGACAGACTGTGTTATCATCCATTATTTTACTTCCAAGAACCACAGTTGACAGCATCCTTTCTGATTTTACCTGTGCAAGTTTCAGCTTGCTCGCTCATTGGTGTTGCTGGGAGGGCTTCATTTGTTTCCATCCATGTGGATTTTACGTTTGATTTTCGTCTATCTCAAAACTTTCCCATGTATATAAGTATGTTTGGTGTCTACCATTATCTCTTCTCCCACCCTTTTAAAATCACATGTTTGTATGCTGTGTATTGTGTGCACACTTGGCTTTGCTAATATAATCATATATTTTGACTATTACTCTCTCTCGGTCCATGTATCTGCCTCATTTGTTTTAAAATACATATTACAATAGGATACCAGTTGTACTGGTTACTATTCTGTACAGATGTATCACTATTTCTATATTATGACTCCCTCCCAAAGAACACTTTAAGTTGTGTTCAGTCTTTTGTTGAGAGCATGCATATAAGAAAAATCCCAAAGGTAGATAAGTTGGGCCAAAAGATATTTTTCAGTTATTTCCAGATAACTCTTCAAAGTAGTGTATACTTCCATTACTTTTGGAAGTCTCTTTTTGCCCCCACCCCAGCAGTATGGGTTAATTGTTAACCTTTGAAAAGCTAATATAATAGTTTTATTCTATTTTATGAATATGGTTGATTATTAATAATGCTTTGATAGTTAGGGAAACATTAAAATATTTCCTTAAAAGATCCCCTGGACATTTGGCCCAGATAACTTTTAGATCCTCTTTACTTGTATCTGTACAGGTGTCCCTGAGTCTTTTGACCACTTTTGTAGCTATGTGACCTCAGATAAAACCCTAAACCCCTTTTTTACCTCATCCTAACGTGGAAGCAGAAGACCTGTTATTAAGAGCTGAGTACTGAAATACTGGGGAGGCAGAGGGGACTGGGAAGGTATAAATGTGAACAGGTAATTCATTTGTAAATTGATTGTAATAAGAATTAATTGGATTCTTTCTTCTTAGAAATAACCAAAGGTTAATTTTCTCTGAGTTGACTTTGGGAGGCTCATAGTTAGTGGAGACCAGCAGAATAACAAAACTGGGTAGGGCCTAGTGAATCTGAATATTTAATAAATAATCTTTAAGGTTATAATTCTGGATCAGAGTGTCTATTAATATACTAATAGATATTAGCAATATATCTGATATTTTTAAATTGACATTTAGTCGATATATTTAGTTGAATCCCATTAATTTAATACTTACGGTATTTCATAGAGTCTTAATAGGATACCAATTGTACATACCAGTATGGACCATAAGAGAAAACACTGCCAGTTGTACTGTGCCATTGATCGTAAGATGTAACCAATTTCAGAGATTAAACTATGGAAAAAAAGAAACTCTTAAAATCATTTGAAATACAAGTGTTTTAATTTGTATAATGTTTTTTCATTTATTGAAATACAGTGTTTCTGTTTGGAGACTTTTGATTATTTTAAAAACATTTTGCCTTTATTCTGTATCTTTTTTCCCTAGACCCAAGTGCATTTTAGTAATTACTTACGAACTGCCTTTTTCAAGATCTGCTTGAGAATTTTAGCATGACAGCAGAAAGAAAAAAATGTATTGCCAAAGCTATTAACTACAGATTGTTTTGCCTAATTAGTACTCTTAATTAGCTTTGGTTCTTCTGCTTTAATCTCTTTTCCTAAAGGGGTACTATTTTTTTCTTTTTTTAAAAAATCCTCCTCTCTGAAATGTTTATCATTTCTTTTTGTTTCTTTGAAGAAAAAAAATCTCTTATTCTCTCCTCTATAGAGGCTTTCTATTTTTCTCCTCCTAAGCCTGCGATTACCAGGCTTAGAAGGAGAAAAATAGGTATCAAACTTATATCTAGCTCGTGTTCCTTCTAACATATTCACTTATTTTACCTAATTAACAATGTAAATGTTGTCATATCCTATAATTAGAAATTCTTTATCATAAGTTTAATCTTCAGGAATTACACAGACTCTTGAAATTCTATGCAATGTTTTTTGTTTGTACATTTTTTCTCAGAAGAGGGTTCATTGCTTTCATGAAATTCTGAAAAGATTTCATGAAAGAAGATGATAAATAATGGTGATGTAGCATCTCCCAGGGCATTCTTCTTCAGTAAATGTTTAGACTCACAAGACAGACCACACTTAAAATCTAAGTAGAGAACAGGAAGTGCATGCACCAGCCAAGTAATACCCCGCATCTTTCTTTAGCTGGAGTAGTCCTCACAGCAGTCTACCTGCTGTCCAGAAGCCTAGCTAAAGAATAACATTCCCCTAGAGAAATTTTCTTGGCAGTGATGCCATGTCATGCTGGGCTGCTTATAAGGAGTTGAAATGTAGCTATATGCCTCCTTCACTTTAGTAAAAATGTGTTGATAGGAATAGATGATTAAAGAAGCATCCTTCTGTGAAGGAATAAATGGGTAAGAAAAATACAGTAGAACCTCTGTAAATTGACCATCTCGGGGACTGCAACAAAATGGTTGACATATGCAGATGGTCAATATAAGGAACTAGGTGTGCTGTACTGATAATGTACATGGGGTGCATATCTGGTCTGTGAACATTAGGTCAACTTAAGGAGGTGGTCAGTATAGGGAAGTGGTCAACTATTGAGGTTCCTACTGTATTAAAAAAATAAAGATGCTTCCATATAATATTTGATTTAAATTTTTTAGCAGATATCTGGCTGAACAACTACAGTGTACCACACACTAGGGCTTAGGAAATAGAAGTTAATAAGATAAACCTAGTTCAGTCCCTCACTGACACAGATTTAACCAGGCATTAAAGTTCAGAATATTATGTGGGTGTGATACAGTATAGTACAAGGTGCTAGCAGAATAAAAAGGATACAGCTCTAATCCCTTTGCTGTCAGAGCAACTTAAGAAACATTAGTTATAGCAGAGATTTTTACTTTCTTTCAGTATAGTAATTCATGGATGAATATTAAGGAGTTGTTAACACCTTTAAATCTAGGCCAACACTTAAGGACACTGCTATTGTAAGGACACTGAAGTACTTAATGTGTGTAAAAATTTGTACTTCATAACCATACATGTCTTGTGAAATAGGCTCTGAGACTTTAAAAAGTTTATTTTTGTTTACTTCTCTTTCAGAATTGATATATAAGGAAGTTATGGACTTGGAGGAGAGAACCAAGAATGGAGTTATACGGGGGCAGCCCTCTCCTTTAGGTTGGTTACAATATAAGCATGGTCTGGATTACAGTTTACTTCTTGTGTTGAAATCTTTAGTGGCCTGAAACCTGTAGTTCTTTCCATGTTTACATAACCCTTATTATTCTAAGTTTAATAAATATAAAGAGTATAATTTGGTGGTTAAATTTGAAAGTGTTGGTATACCATTGTACCAGTACATCATACATATACAGTATATTGGTAACTGACTTTATAAAATACACATCACATTTTTTTCTGACATGTTCAATACAGACATTCCATTGAAGAACATAAATGTAAAACCTTTTTTTGGTTGGGATTATTGCCACGTCTTTAAAGAAGAAATTTCTTAAAATTTAATATACTTACTTTTCTATGATTTTGTTAGTTTTTATTTTGGCTAAATCAGCAAAAGTTTCACTGTAAAATTTGGTACATGCAAGACTAAGTTACTGTCTTTCCCTTTTTGGTACTTTTGATTTGTTGAACTGAGACAGTAACATTAAAACCATCACTAGAAAGTGTTTGTTCTCTGAAAAGAAAACTGGTTTGCAGGAGTTAAAAAATTTTCTTTTATCATAAGCTGATCTTATGTGTAATTTTAGTACATGTGAAAGTATTAAGAAGTGAAAGGAAATGTTGGATGTTAGGTAGTGTGTATTTTAAGTACATACCACAAGACAGACACTGGTGGCTTATGTACTTTATTTCTTTCCACCCTTAAGATATCAAGGTTGGGATTTTTATGCATGTTTTACAGATGAGAAAACTAAGGTCAGGAAATTTAAATAATTTAGGATTATAAATCTGATATGTAGAGGAAGTAAAAATATCAGACAGAGAATGTGTATGGTTTTTGTTAAATCCCATTTTATCTGACTAGCAGCTGAGATTTCTCTGGCTACAGAGGTTAGGACACTTTCGTGGAAGAGGTGAAATTTGAGCTGAGCCTCAAAGGCTGAGTTGTAGTTCAGAAGATAAGTCCTCACTTTGAGTAAAAGTATGCCAGTTAATCCCTCAGATGTTTTTCTACATCCTAAGGAAAAAAAAATGGATATCCTATCTCGTACCTAGCATCTTAATTATGGGTAAGGTTTTTAAATTACAGTTTCAGATGCCCATTGTGTACTGTAAACATACATAAGTCATTTTTATATCTATCTTTGATATTTTGGGTTAGATTTTAGAGTTGTGTGTCCTTGAATGCAGTTGAAAATATTAATTAATTTTGATAGTTTTTACCTATTTTGGCCATTCTTTATAATTTTCTTATAATGAATTAAAAGCTGCATTCTAAATGCTTTAATTGTTTAGTTAATTAACTAGCTTTATATTATTGCAACATAGTAGTATAACTAAATTGTTTGTGATGGGAGCTCAGGTAGGATTTGAAAAGTTCATTATTTGGGAGCTTTATACTTTACCATACTACTATCTGAATGAGTGGCACATACCAGATAAATGTTTGAGTAAATGTAATAACCTCATGAGATAGAGCTGTTCTATTTGCTCTTAATTTAAAAATGAATAATGTCCTAGACAGAAGCACTTGGTTATTATGGTCATAGAAAAGTAAGTCAGTGGAAAGGATAGGACTTGAGGACTATAAAATTTTTCTTTATTTTCAGTTATAGCATGCAAAGGAGAGTGTTGATAAATTGTTACAAAAATATTCATTTTGGGGCGGCACCTGTGGCTCAGTGGGTAGGGCGCTGGCCCCATATACCCAGCGCCGGCCAAACTGCAACAAAATATAGCCAGGCATTGTGGTGAGCACCTGTAGTCCCAGCTGCTCAGAAGGCTGAGGCAAGAGCATCACCTAAGCCCAGGAATTGGCGGTTGCTGTTAAATGTGTGATGCCATGGCACTCTCCCGAGGGTGATAAAGTGAGATTCTGTGTCTACAGGGAAAAAAAAAAAAAAAAAAAATATATATATATATATATATATATATACATATATATATATTCATTTTGTAAACAATTAGTTACAAAAATAAGGAACAGTCTTTGATAAATCAAAGTACCAGATAATCATACCATTTCCACTTGATTTAAAAAATGAATTATGCTGTTTTTCTCAGTAGATTGCTTTTATATCTTTATTTTTGTTTGGTAGATGTTAAAATGAGTTTGCTTGCCTTCAGTATGTAGGGATTTACCTAAGAGGGAAATGAACCCAGATACTTGAGATTACAGATTTTCCCTATTATTGCTATTCAGATATTTGAGAATTTACTGTATTGCTTTAAAGTTTATAGAGAAAACTTTATCTTACAAGGGTACAAGTAAATCTTTCTAAAAGCAGAGTATGAATGTCTTAACTCAATAACTAAGAAAATGACATGAAGGCTACGTTAACTAGTTTGATGAGAGTATTTCAAATTGTGTATGAAAATACCACACTATACCCCATGATTGCATTGATGTACACAGCTATGATTTAATAAAAAAAAAGTTTAGAGAAAACAAGTGTTTTTCTTTTTTGTAGGTACTTGGTTTTCAAATTAAAGTGTTCATCATGATACATTTAAAGGTTAATTTTTATCGCATTAAGAAATTTGAATAGGGTGGCACCTGTGGCTCAAAGGAGTAGGGCGCCGGCCCCACATGCCAGAGGTGGCGGGTTCAAACCCAGCCCTGGCCAAAAACTGCAAAAAAAAAAAAAAAAGAAAAGAAAAGAAATTTGAATAAAGTAAAAGAGACCCTGAACTAAAGGCGTATATAAAAAGTATACATGGTAGAGCTCTTTTATGGATTGAGTGTTTCAGTACAAATCTTAGAAGGCTAGCCGTGGCGTACTCTGTATGGGATCTATATACACTGTGTTCTTCAGTTGGAAGGTCCGTTGTATAGTGTTTGTACTGACTGAACTAAAAAGAAGGTAGTGTCTCAGTTTAATTCTGGGTAGGAACCTAATGAACCTTTCTTGGATCTTGGTGGTTATCACCTTTCCCCATTTTCTCTCTTCTCTTACAGCCTGAGATAATCAGCCTGCTTTTTTGTCCTGTGTCAGTTCCCATCACCTACTCTGTCCCTTGTGGTTTCATTCCTTTCATCTCTCAGACACCTCCCCACTGCCCTACGGATTTGCCTTTTCCCTCCACCCTTCCTATTTCCTTGTTGCATTTGAAAAAAAAGCTCTCAGAGGACCTTTAATATTTGTTGTATTGCTCATTGAGACAGAATACAAGGCTAATCTCAAACACTAAGATGCTGGGTTCAGGAGCAGTGATTTTCAATCTCTTTGGCTTTACATCCTGGGTTCCTGAACCTTCCTCTCACAAATTCTACTCAGTGTTCAATTTGAAACCATTAATTTTATTCCATACATGTATTTTTGAGAACTTTTGTTTGTATTACTTGATTATTCAAATGTGGAATGACCCTTATTTAGTGACCAGGTGATTCAAAAGTACATTAACCTAGTATGTGAGTTACCTTTAACATAGTACTTATCCTATCATTCCTACCCCCTTCCCAGTCCAGCCCCTTTGAGAGGGTTTCTCTCTTTAGGTCAAGTATGCCTATTACTTTTTAAAATTCAGGAAATGCTTGTTAGGTAATACCTTTGGTAAAGGAAACAGTTTGTTCCTACTTCATCTACTTAATAAATCCACATTTTTGTTTATTACATTTATTAGACTAGAAATAAGAAGACCTAAGTCAATTACTTGAATGACCCTGGCAAATTGCATAACCTTATGTAAACTGGGACAGTTGAACTAAGGTTCCTTCCAGTTAAAATAATTTTATTCTTTGTCTTAGCTTTTGCTTTAAAACAATGCATACCAGAAATACCATTTGGACTTTTCCTTTTCAGTGAGAAGGTATCACAAATAATTTTTTGTAGGACAGTAGTTTTTAACTTTTATAGTCGTATGGGCCTTTGAGATTTTTTTCTCTAGTAAAATGCAGCACAGACAGTTTTGCATATATTATCAATAGTATTCACAAACACCTCAAGCCCCCTTTATGGATCTTGCTACACATTCCTAAATGTGGCTTAAGCTTATAATTATTGTTTTGACCTGAAAAACAAATTCATGGAAAGGGCAGAATTCCAGGTTTCTAGACATTTTCAAGATTCTTCCCTCATAGCTGGCAATGAAGAGTGTTTTTAAGTTAGTGTTGTATTAAATATCATCTGTGATTATTCTTAGTAAGCCTTACTAAACCAACAGAAAAATGATTAACCACTGGAGGAAAGTAGTACAGTACAAGTAACTCAGTCTGCGACTCTGTCTGCAACTGATTTGCTGTTTTGTTTCTCATAGCACAGGTGCAGCAGTGATCAATGGCTCTCAGCATCCATCGTCATCGTCGTCTGTCAATGATGTGTCTTCGATGTCAACAGATCCGACTTTGGCCTCGGATACAGACAGCAGTTTAGAAGCATCAGCTGGGCCTCTGGGCTGCTGTAGATGACTACTTGGGCCTTGTGGGGGGTGGGAGGGATGGGGAGTCAGTTAGTCATTGATAGAACTACTTTGAAAACAATTCAGTGGTCTTATTTTTGAGTGATTTTTCAAAAAAGTGTAGAAATTTTTTAGTAAAATAGCTTATTTTTTTTTAATTTCAAGTGATGTAATTTAAAACCTAAGTTGTGTTTTAAAACAGCAACAAAACTGTATTGTATTTTTTTTTGCTGTAATTAACTGTATAATGTAAACCTAATTATTTTATCATGGTTTAAATTTTTTGCATATTTGCTTTATCTTATGCTGCTGATTTTTTTACTGAATTTGTAAGATTTTGTTTATCAAAGCAATTATGTGGTGACTTGCCTATATCATGAATTATTTAAGATTTTTATAGTTTTTTTTATTAGAATTTATTTCAGATGTTTTGTTCATGAGACTATCCTTCAGGGTTATGTGCTTGTCAATGAAATAACCCCAGAGGAGTGAGGGAAAATAACCCGTAGCCAGTTATATTCAGGAATAACTACTGTACATGATGAACGTGTTAAGAGACCTCCAAAATTTGCTACTTGCCAGTTCTAATTTAATTACAAGAATCGGTAGGCATCCTACTTAACTTAGGCAAGGCCCCATCATCTAAATGGCAGAATAACTCAGAGCATGTCTTTGAAGATGCTGGGCATCCACCACCACCTTCTTATCCCCACCCCACCCAACAAAAGTCAAGTAAAAAGAATATGGTGTATTCTGCAAATTTGTGGCATGCTCAAAGTTTATGATCATATAAAGTCAAGAGGATACTTCATGAATAATACATTTCAATGCAAATAAACAGATGGTTCACTTCTACTAGCTATGAGCCTGTTTTTGTATACAATACACTGAGTTAATGTACTCAGTTTGTAGGCCCCAGCAATGTTCTTAGAATCTGGTCTTTCCATTTCCTGCAGCCTCAGGCCCTTGGACCTTTCTGCTTACCTATTACTTGGAGTGCCAGTCAGTTGAGCACCAGTTCTTCTGGTGTTTCTGACCTTTCGATTCTACCTGTAGCATAATCCTGTCTATTGTAGCTGTTGGGAGGTTCCTAAGCCTACTTAGATTTGTGTAGGTGATGTATCAAATGAGCAATATATACCGTTCATCTGATAATAGTAGCACACAGCCATATATAGGATATCATTTTCTAGGGACTGTTTCTTCACATTGAGCAGAGCAGGCATAAATGGTGGTTATTTAGTCTTGAGTCTTTCATTTTTTATACCTAATTTTCAATATAACATGCAATGTGGATGTTGAGTAGTGTTAAGAATGGTGCTGCTCCTGACAAGTGTATGTTAACTGTTTACATTTTATATCTGCAGAATTATTTCTCTATAACTGAATTTTCCCAAGTAAAATGTCATTGGAGTCTCATTATTTCTGAAATACATTATCTGTGATAGACCCAAGCCCCAACCACCTTCTGTTATCTCTGAAATGAGGGATTTCTTATAATGAACTGGGAAATGCATATTTAAATAAGTGGCAAGGTTCTAGGCAGAAAGCTCTTTGGAATTCATGCCCAAAAGGAGCAAGAACAGATGCAGCTCAGCATGCAGTGTCTGAAGGTTCACTTGTCATTTTATTTGTATATTAATACTTAATGCAAAATTGCTTTTGAGTAAGGTATTTAGGTCACTATTGTGCAATATTTCATATTAAAATACATTAACCTTTTTATATAGTTTGAAACAAGAAGTTTGTTCTTGATGGTTTAGAGTTATGATTTCCAGCACAGCCCCCCCTACCCCCATTGTTATCTGTCCCTTTTCTACTCACACATCATGGTGCATTAATTTTATTAGGAAACTTCAAGTTTTAAGACTAAAACACTTTTTGAATTGTAGACACACCTGATTGGAATCACAGTTTTAGCATAAATTTGAGCATGGGTGTGTTCCTAGTCTGTTAGTTTGACAGTTAATTAGCTTTCCTTAGGATAGATTATGTCACTATTGCACTTTCATAGCAGACATGCTTTCAGAAGATTCCCATATTTCATGTTTGATTGCTGATAAGCCATCTCTTTTGATACAGATCTTGGTTAAGCAAGAAAAACCAGGTGTTCGGAGTACTGTATCATTTGTTGTAAATGCCAGCTCCCACTTGCTGGCCGTTATGTTTCAGTTGAATTCAAAGAAAACAGAATTATATTACTTAATGTAAACCAAAATACTTAGCAATTTATTATATTCTAAAAACAAACTTGTTTGTTGTACGTTGTGTTCCCTAGGTTTTTAACACTACATCTAAGTCAACTTCTCTTCTTCACTTAAAAGCAAAATATACATTGGTTCTTTCTATTTTATAATCTTTTCTTTTCTTTCTTTCTGTTTTTTTTTTTTTTTTTGAGATAGGGTCTTGTGCACCCACCTGGGCTAGAGTAAGTGCTGCAGTGGCATCATCATAGGTTATTGCAGCCTTGAACTCCTCTGGGCTCAAACAGTCCTCCTTCAACTCAGCTGCATGAGTAGCTGAAACTACAGGCATGTACCCCCACGCCCGGATATTTTATAATCTTTAAAGCATCCTAAACATTTTTCTTTATTTTTTTTCTTAAGAGAAATTACAAATAACATTTTTATCAAGTACTACTTAGGTAAAGCTACTTTTCCTCTGCTATATTTTTTTTGTGCACTTAATATGCCCATTGTCTTACCGTCAGAAAATATTTTGACCAGTATTATTCAACATAATAACCAATTCTTGCTCAATGTATTCTTGGTTGCTATCCTCTTACCTTCAGATGTATTCTCACCATTGGTAAGGTCATTGGGATCACTTCATTATAATGTACATAAGTGGAGCATCTCAGCTCTTTCGTACTGTGTGCTGAGCAGTTTTCAGTCTATTGTGCACCTTTGGCTGCTGATTGTTTTTGGCGTGCACTCTTCCAAGTTGGTGAAGGCACAGTGTCTCCGTACCAGACATCCAGAGAGAAATACCAGCCTCTTACATGAGAAGGCTACCACAAAGCCCCCTTAACGATAAAGAAAAGCTTGATTGTAAAGCAGCAGACTTTCCTGTAAGCATTTTCATTATTCTGTTTTATGCTAGTCCTGCCAAGTTGTCTAAAAAGATGAAGGTGAAGAGGACATCAGTGTCTGATAGTGTATCAGCAGCAGGCAAGTGAAGCTGTTTCCTTGGTTGCAGATTAAGACTTGGTTTGCTCTGTTGGCCAGTATATGCTACATGTATGAAGACTAACTATTCAGTGTTGCCTAGGCATCAGCCTGCACAACATTTTGAGAAGGAAACATAGTATATTTTCAAAAATACTGTTGTAGTTTGTGAGTGTTCATTAGTCACACATTAGCTGTAGAGTGGATGCATGAAGCCCTATGACCCCAGTAAACTTCTCTTATGGTAGAAAAACCACACACCACCATTCTGTCCTTAGCAGCCCTCTTAAATGTTGCTTCTACATATCCTGTTGAATTTTACTGTGCATCGTGTTTCTACTGATCTCTCTTAGGTTTTTACTGAATTAAAGGAAAGTAATTTTTCCTTAATAGAAAGAAAGATGAAGAGGTAAAGGGCATTGAAGCAGAAATGTATAGTTTGGGGTATGATTAGAAAACTTGTAAGGAAAACAAACGTCCTAATTAATTTCAAGCTAACTGCTCTTAAGTGCTCTTATGGAGAGTCTAATAAGAGTAGCACTTTCTGGCCATTTCTGGTTTAGATTCTCTTCGTTACTGAAACTTTATTACCTGTGGATTAGTTTTGCACAATGTTCTATTCTCACAATGACTTGCAAATTAAACTAGGTTTTTATTGAACTACCTCACACTAATTTTCTATGCTTTCCCAAGTAAGCTGTTGCCCTTACTGTTAGATCTTTACTCAGTGTGAATTACAAATGTGCGTTAAATACTTTTTAGCCAATGTTGACACAAAACCAGTAAGTATGTAAAATATATACCTTGCATCAGTAAGAGACATCATGTGTAAAATCTTTCACTGTGTATCTTGGAAAATTGTGTTAGACGTGCTCGTTGACATTGTTACTGTCTGTTTTTGTAAGTAGAAACCTGCTCATGATAGCAGTCCATTCTTTACATTTTACAAAAGGAGTAAATCTTAGCAAATTTTACGGAGAAATAAATTACTTTTGTAGGCCCAATATTTGGTATATTTTTGAGAAGCTGTTAATCTTTTAGCTGAATGATGAAGTTAAGCTGAAGTAGCTGTCTACCTGGACTGTGACATCTATTTTCTCATTACAGTTTATCCTCTTCAGCAGGTTGTCAAACCTGGGAACCGAAGTATGATAATTGACATTTGTTTTTCTCCCTCTGTGATGATGCTGTTCCTCTTCTTGCCTCTCCCTCCTGGTGTTTCAATCCCTCTCTCCCCCCCCCATCCCTCCCCTCTAGGCAAAACAAAATGGGGCACTTTGTAGGAATGCTGAGATCATTATTGTGGTTTTTAATCATGCCCTAGTCATTAAACATGCACCACTGGAATGTAAACAATGTTACCTAGTATGTCAATGGTTATAATATTTTAAATAAAAAAGAAAAAAGTGGTATGAAAATTATGAAATTAAGAGTTTTTCATTGAAAACAAAAATTTGTGGAAGAGGTTTTTCTTGGCAGTTTTAGGATTTCCTATGGTTTGGATGTTATTACTAGGACACCTTTCTTAGATTTGAATTTTATAGATTGTAAAGAGCCTAAACTACCACCCTGATTTTCTGGTTAATCTAGTCTTGCTTTTCTGGTGTTTGACATTGCTGTAAAAACTTTATCTAAAAAAGAAACTTTGCTTCAATGCCCTTAACCTGTTTCTTGGTAACCATTTGAGAGAGCAGCCATCATGTGCACTTGGAAAAAATAAGTATGTAAAACAGGGTTCTGTTTCACAATAAGCAGAGGGTTTTGGCTTTGAGCATACTTCGAGCTTTTGCCATGCTTTTTTGCCTGCATTGGATGGGCTGCTGTGTGGGAAAATAGGGTCACTCACTGCATTCTGTCCCAACCTCTGTACGATGATGCTACTCCATCCTGCTCAGCTCTTCCCTAGATGAGCCTTGTACCTGGGTCAGGGCCACCCTCACTTGCACTGATGCTTCCCCCAGCTGAGGAGAGATGGAGGACAGACCTGGACCCCATCTGAGGACTGCTGCTCCATCAGCACGTGCAGTTGTGGGCCTGGTGCACAGTCTCTGGAGAGGTCTCCAGCGAGAAACAGTGGCAAAAGCAGGTATCAGAATATTGTGTTTAAACTTGCTTTTACCTTATTGATTTTTTTTATTTCTACCTACTCATAAAATATAATTCATCCTTGTTAATTTAGATACTGCATTTTTTATTATTCCTCAAAAGTTTCATTCATTTTATGTAAATGAAGATTAAGTTATACTGATTTTGTGGTTTTAGTTTTTTTAGACCTAGGTTAAATACAAGTGTATTTTTAGGTTTCATTTGAAACTAAAGGATACTTTAAATGTGTTTTTTAAATGTTAGGCTTCTAACAAGTATTTCATTTAATACCATCAGTTAATGAAAGCATACACATCTGAGACCATGTGCTATAAGCTAGGAATGAGGAGAGACACTAAAACGGATCACAGAATTTAGTCCAGCTGATTGAAATAGTGTTACATAGAGGAGGAGCAAGGACATGGGCAGAGGACTAAGTAGAGGAAAGGAGGAAGGCTTTTTAAAGGATGCAGATGTTGAGCCTTGGCATGAAGCAAGTTTAGAGAGGAAGGGTATTCGAGGCTAAGGGGAAGCCAAGGAGATTTAAAGGTAAGTACATGGGCAAGGAATGAATGGCTGGTGTGGGTGTAGGTCTGTGAAGAAGTAATGGGAGATAGATGAGCTGACAAATGGCGGCTGAGAATTGTAACATTGGAAGAAGCTGAGGATGAGATCTGAAAACATCAGGAATTGTCTTTATTTCATAGGTGGTAGGAACTCACTTTTGTGTCTGAGGAGTGA
Organism: Galago senegalensis; assembly: GCA_963575145.1. NCBI lineage: Eukaryota > Metazoa > Chordata > Mammalia > Primates > Galagidae > Galago > Galago senegalensis. The sequence continues at coordinate 26,195 of CAUYTI010093037.1, read as the reverse complement.
TATGACAAGACCCTTGTTTTAGGACAGTCACTGACTATGGCAGCAAGTCTAGTTAAGCCAGAGGTGTGGTGATTCATGACTAGTAGCCAAAGGTAGCACGTTGAGAGAGCAGTTGGAATGGAAGAGAGGGGACGTATTCAGAAACGTTGCCATGACATGAATGAAGCCACCAAAATTAGCATTTGGAGCTGGGGGAAGAAGATCTGGAGCCCTAATGATTGGGCAGCACGTAAGAGGGAAAATGCAGTCAATGTATTTTGTAATTTGTACATCCTAGTTTGAAGCACCCATGACAGAACTCACGTCAGGTATGTCAACTCATCACTTACTATTTCAGGGTGGGAGGAAGGGGACAATTGGTTTGCTCCTTTACATGCCTGTAGACCTCTCCAATCTTCTTGTGACATCTGTGTCATCTGCTTGCACAGCCTTTCTGCCATTTTCATTAAGTATCATTTTGTGGACAAAAGAAGAACATAGGGGAGAGTTTTTTGTTGGATCCCATGTAAGACTTTTAGAATTACCTGAACAAGTAGGAGCATAGTTCTGATTGCCAAGGAAGGAGTGAATGAGTGGTAAAACAGGCAGCAAATGTAGAGCAGTCATGACAGTGTCTTGAGAGAAGAGGGGTAGAATGAGGGGTCAGAATGAGTTAAAAAGGGAGAAACCAATGGCACGTGTTCCTTTACCAGACATGATGTTGGAGAAGTTGGGATCTACAGATGGTGCAGGTTCAGGTGAGCCAGAGCTCAAGGTGGAGAGTTTAGATCATCTTGGAAAAGTGTCTCCCAGCCTGAGCCATGCTCTGCTTCATGTCACATGAGGATGGGGCACCCCTCATGGGTTGCTACACTGATAGGGAAATACTACTTTCATGAAAATCAGCATGAAGTCAATGTAAAATGGGTGGTTTTAGCTTTGATGAAAGTAGGAATGGTTTACAAGATACGGAGGAATGAGAGGGGGAAAGCAAGCCTTTGTGTGGTCTCTCACCTGAGAACTGCTATATACTCTGAGCCCCAAGTCATCTCTACATGGTCGGTAAGAATAATTTTCTCAGTTGAAAAAAATGCCTCAACATTGTTTTGGTGTCATTCCCACCATGCCCTGCCTCTTCCAGCTGACACTTCCCCACAGTGCGCTTTGCATCTGTGTGCATGCTGCGTTGCTGTGCAGCTCCTTAACTTCTCTGTGCTTCCATGGCCTCAGCTGTAAAGGGCAGAGAGTAAGGTCACCTACACTTTTATGTGCCTTACAACAACTGCTCTGTGAAGTGATCATTTTAGAAAAGAGGGAACAGAGACCCACCATTTCCCCATGGTATTATAGCTACAGCAAAACAAATCCTTCGATCTGTGCCAAAAAGTGTTCCACGGCTTTATCTCCCTGCTGTCTTCACAGACCACAACACATTTTGAGACGTATGGGCTCAACTGTCACAGGGCTTGGTGGGAGATGAAAGTAGTACTGATGTGCATGGTAGAAAGGCTGGTGATTCTGGCAAAGGTGGTGGTTCTTGGTGGACACAGGAGTCCAGAGAGGCAGCAGCGGGGTGGGATGATCACACCTCCTTAGCTGGGAACTCAGGAGAGTTCCAGGTCTAGTGACAGAACTACTTCAGATAGGAAGGGGAAGGGAACTCTTCAGGAGCCTGGGGTCCTGCATTAAAAGGAGCTGGGGAGGCTGAAACATGCTGTTACTGTTACTCCATTTATCACCCACAGGCCAGTCCAAAGACCTTTTACTGTACAGTGTGAATACGATTCATTCTTGGTCCATCATTCAAAAACCAATTAAAAAATCTTCTTTCCTCTTCCTCCCTGTCCCCCACAGCTCCCACCACCCTAAAATTGTTTTCTAACTTCAAAAAAAGTGTACATTTGTCAGTCTTTGCCAACTCTTTTGTTTTTTGCTGTGAGACATTCAGTTTCCAGTTTTTTTTATCTAAAGTCAAACACAAGTTTTAAAATGCTTTTGATACAGTCTGAGAGCAAAATCCTAGATTTTTACCAGTCTTCCATTGTTCTGATTGATTCATCCTTACTTACATTGACAATATTTTTAGCAACTTGGCTCTACTGAATCTTTCTAAAGCATTCCACCAGGGTTTCAAATAGTTTGTGTCTGTTATGTTCATAATCCACTGATTTACTTAACATTACTGGTGTCATTACAACAGATAAAACTGGAACCCATAGGTTTGGGAACAGACTTAGTAAATGTAACTCAGTTGGAGAGAGCAGAAGTCGATGGGTGGGAGTACTAGGCTAGAGCCCCAGCAGGCCAGCCATGGGTGCTCATGACAGAAGTCTGTTCCACAGATCAGATGGAGAGTGCTGGCTACACACAGACTTCTGAATAGTGCCAATTTTCAGATAACAGTTGTGTTTGCAGATCTTAGTTTTGCCAGTAGGTGGCAGATGTGACTCACATTTTAATGCTGGCAAAGGCACAGGGCCCTGGGTTTTTTGCCAGTATTAGTGGCTAAGACAAAATACACAACTTTCCCTTCGTCATGGGAAACCCCTTTGGTCTTCTGTGCCTCATTAATAGCCTGGTGCCATTTTCTCTACAAAGTCAGCAGAAATCCAGGATTATGGCAAGAGGACTCAGCAGGATTATAAAGATGTGCTGGTCTTCCCACCTAACTGCTCTAAGCCTCAGTTTCTCCTCTCAATGAGGAAAATAGGCCAATTCCTACCTTACCAAGTTAGGAGCAGTCAGAGTCATCTCATGTTCTTTTCTGTTTCTCCTTGATTAGAAAGCAAGGGCAGCATTTCACTTTGGGCTAAAGTGTCAGTTACCCAGATGGCCGGCTTGTCATGGCAGAAGGCCAAGAGCAGACAATGTGGCTCTCCACTGGTCCCTCGAGGGCTCCCAACAATGCCCTGACCGCTGATGCTGCTGGAGGCCCATGGCAGACACCCAGCCTCCTAGTTAGTGAGGCCATCAGTCAGCTGCCTGGGGACGGTTAGCAGCTGGCTCACCACCATGGGAGTCATCCACCTGGCTGAGCCCTGGTGGGCCTGTACTTCCAGTGAAGCACCATGACTCTGGCATTTAAAGCCTTCGCCCATTTTAATAGGCTGGGTGTTGTCAGTTTATACCTGACTTTAGGTACGTGGGTGGTTCAGCCTGAATGACTTCTCTAGAGACAGTGTTCGGAAAGGGAGGTCCTTTGGTGAACCAGTACTCCCCCCAAGACCTCCTAAAGGTTATTGCTCAGGGGCAGCAAGAGGCCACATGTCGGGATGCTGTGAGAAGGTGAAAGAGAATAGCACTGACACTGCTGTGCTGAGGCCAGGCCCCTCTGCTCAGAGACTGCTGCCTTGCTATCCCCAAAGAATACCCTGGGAGCTCTGGTCAGGGGCCAGGGCTGTGTGCACTGCAGGTGGGCAATGGCTTTCTGGAGGAATATGCCCTGATGGAGCCTTGAAGTCTGGGGATGAACTGCAGGAGGAGGGGAGCAGCAGGATGAGAGGGGAATTAGCACATGCTTGGAGAGAGTCTGGAGATGGGTGGGGGACCTGGTGTGAGGACCAGGAACAAATGCTTTCCATCACCTTGCTCACTCAGGTCACTTGACACACCACAGTCACCCACACCTGGCCCAGGTGCAGAAGCAGGGGCTGCCCAGCAACCAGCCTGAGCTCATAGTCAAAATCTGGGCCTGGAGGAGAGAGGGCGAAGTAAAGGAAAGCTCTTTATGGTGGAAGGCCCAGGGGACCTCCCGAGATAGAAACCCACTCAGAGGCCCAGATGGCTCAGAGCAGGTCAGAGGAAGGGAGTGAGGAAAGGCATCTTGCTTTAAGCACACGGATGATAGAGCTGAAAGCAGAGGATATGCGCAAATCCAGCTGTAGCAACAAGACTCAGCACTCCCAGCCCTGCCTGAAATAGTAGAGGTCACTTGGTAAACCCCATCTCACACAGCCATAAAGAACGAGTCGGGTTAGGAGGTTGTGCTTTCTGAACAAATTTAATAAAGCAAACTGTTCCTGTGGCTACCCAGATCCCGGGTGCCATCCATTTAGGTGGCCATGGGGGACTTTTCCTGGGTGAAGGGCTAATCACTGCCCCCTTCTGACCCTCACCAAGCTCCACGTGGTTGGAGCAGCCTCCAGATCCCACCTGGGGTGCCTGGGGATAGGGTGGGGTCAGGATCTCTCCCCAGCTGGTTCCAGGGCACCTGGCCCTACCAGGTCTGGTCCCAGCTACCGAGGTATCTGGCTCCTTGTGTGGTGAGACCCACAGACAACACAGAGGTGAGCTCTGCCCTTCTTTCTATTTAGGGGCTCTGGCACCTTTTGCCCCAACAGTCAAGCTTCCCAGGGTTGAAAAAAACTCCTCCATTTCCTTCTGCAGCAGCTGGTTCCTCCGCTCAGCATCCTCCCGTGCCCGCTCAGAGTTCCGCAGCTTTATTTCCAACATGATGTACTTTTTCTTTTCCTGGTCCAGTTCCTCTTCTAAGCAGGACATTCGTTTTCTCAGATCAGCACTACCTTCTTCAAGCCTTTAAAGGTCAAGAAGAGACAATTTTAGGCTCTGGCCTGCTAGGTTTAACCTTAGCAGAGGCAACCCTGCTCACACTCACGCCGGGAGGGAAGGGGGCTGGAGCCGGGCCCCAGTAGCTTCCCTTGGCCTGTAATCCAGAAATGCCATCATGGAGATTCTCTGCAGTCCTCACTAAAATGAAGAGCATGTGTGGCTCCAGCACACCTGTCCTGCTGAGGGGGGTCACCTACCAGCTGGAAAGAACAGCATAGGGCCTGCGTGGAAGGTAGGGCTTGAACTGATCCCTGGCCTTCACTGTCTTGCTCCAGCCTCCCTCCTGTGGCTCCCCATATGGCCCCCATGCCCAAGCTGGATATGACAGCCATCTGAGTGGTTACTTCCATTCTTAGTATTTGTAATATGTGTATGTAAAGAACACTTACAATTTTTCTTTTTAAAGAGACAGTGTCTCTGTCAGCCAGGCTGGAGTGCAGTGGTACAATCATAGTTTGTGGTAACTTTGAACTCCTGGCCTTACCCCATCCTCCTGCCGCAGCCTCCTGAGTAGCTGGGACTATACAGGTGCTCATCACCATGCCTGGCTAAGTTTGCTATTTTGTATAGAGATGGAATCCACTATGTTGCCCAGACTGATCTCAAACTTTTGGCCTCAGGCAGTCCTCGCACCTTTTGACCTCAGCCCTCCCAAAGTTCTGGAATTACAGGCTGGAGACACCACACTTGGCCCACACCATACATTTTTTTAAATGTACCTCATTTAGGATCTCTATCCCCTGCATCCCAAATAAGAATGTGGGCAGAGATTTTGCCCAGTGTGACCACAGCTGTGTTCCCAGCATCCAGAGCAGCATCCAGTACTTTACAGACAACAGATTCTCTTTGGAAAAAGCATGAAGGGAGGCTGACCCCTGATCAGGGAAGGGTTTCAAGTCTGGGTCAGGCAGGGCACTAAGCCAGTCTCACTCCCCACCTGATAGCTTTGTATGTGGTGAGAACAGGCCCATATTCCCCAAAGGCCTGTTGGATGGGAAGGTGCTAATCCCTCACCTTCCAGTGCCAGAGACCCTCTTCACTCTACATCCTCTGTCCTCCAACCAGGACAACAGCCCCTCTATAAAGGCTACTGCCACTGCCCTAGTTCCTCTGGGAACATCATCTTCCCTCCAGCCCACCATGCAGCATGAATGAATGCGAGTGGTGGAGGCTCCTGGGTACTGTGGATGTGCCCGGCATCCCCACCCCTTCACTGAATCCTGAGAGCAAATGGGTGAGCTCACGGTCCCAGAGAGCTGCTGGGCATACTCAGCCAACACACCTTCAACCCAGGCAGTCTGACCCGCCCACCACCCAACAGTACTGCATCTTACAAGGAGCCATGCCGCTGAGAAGGCAGAAGTGGCTCACGATGGCTCTGCAGACAGAGCGAGATGCTGGCCCTGCCCCCTATAAACAGTCTTCCGTACAGTGAGGCTTCCCACATACCCTCCTGCAACAGGGAGGGTATGTGGGAAACTGGAGCCCTTGTTCCCTGACTTCCTGACTGGCCTGGGGCTATATGCCTAGTGCCTGGGCCTGGACTCTGCCTCCAGGTAGAGGACCTGACCCCTCCAGCAAGGTACCAGGCAGGTCTGGCTGGCATCTCACTCTCCAGCCTTTAGCAGATGTTGGTGCAGCACTGCCTGGCCACTGGGCATGCCATTTCTGGAGCCTTCCCAGGCATAGGAACACCCCTGTGATGGCTCCCAGCTTGGCCACTCCGAGACCTGCTCTCAGGTCCAGCAGCAGCTACTCCGGGCCTGCTCCAGCCCCTAGTCCCTACCTGGCAAGGCCTTTACCTTTTCATACTCGTCTCGTACTCAGTCTTCTGCCGGCTCAGCTCTGCCCTGAGCTCCACCACCAGGCCCTGCAGCGCCTGAGCGCGACGCGTGTGCTCTCGGCCTGGGCTGCCTAGCTCACTGGGCTCACTGCTGCTGGCACCTGCAGCTGCCTCGTCTGGGCTGTGGCCCAGGTTCGGGGAGTGGTGATCCTCGCTGCTGCTGGGGAGCGGGGAGGGCTCAAGGGCCCACTCTGCGTGCAGGGAGCTGCGAGCCGAGGAGTCGCTGGCACGGCAGGCCGTGCAGCTGCCCAGGGAGCCGCCCGCAGAGGCCTCCCCCGAGGACGAGGCCCCAGACCATGCTGTGCTGGCCACGCTGGGAGTGCTGGGTGCGAGGCTGGCTGGGGGCACATTGTCATAGGTGGAGAGTCTCTGCGCAGAGTCCGAGTCCTTGAGGCGGTCTCCTGATGAGGCCCGACGGTGGCCCCGCAGGGAGGACAGCCCATTCATGAGCCAGTTCCCGCCAGAAGAAATGATGGGCACTTCCAGGGATGAACTGCCTCCCTTGGGACTCCCCGACCGGCACCCCGGCTGCCGGAAGGAAGACTTCCAATTGGGCAGCGTCTGTACCTTCTTCCCAGGGCAGGTGGCTGCAGGACGGCTGCTCAGCCCTGTGGAAGAGGTTCTGGAGAGCACCGCTACAGTGGCCCCATCCAGAGAAGAGGTCCTGTGCACGGGAAGAATGGGACCACCAGGCCCTCCGTGGCTGTCCCTGGTGACCTCCTCAGAGCCCCAGCCCACTGTGCACTGTGGGCCCCCACGTGGGGAGGTGGGCCCTTCTGGGGCCATGGCAGTGAAAAGCTGGCTGTGTTTCCGGATAAGGACAGTCATCAGGTGCTGAACGAGGGAGGTGCCTGCCAGGAAGAGAGAAGGGCTTTGCTGTGAGTGGCCCCAGCCCAGCAAGTCTACACTGCTCAGTATAGGGCTGCGGCTCAGACCCAGGCTGCCTGGACCAGGCTGCCCCTCAAGGGACTTCAGCTACACCCAGATGAAAGACTACCATACCCTCTAAATCCAAGCACCGACAGGACAGCACCCAAGAAGGCCCTTGTCCAGACGCGGAGCCTCCAGCAGGGAGGAAGTACTGTGCCTCATTCCTGCACCACCCAGCTGCCCCAGGAGGCAGAAGTGACACCAGTCAAGGCTGGGGGTAGCCAGAGACAGTGGAAGGTACAGGAAAGACCACAGTATTGATCCAGCTGCCTCAACCGAACCAAAACCAGAGACTAAAGGAAGTCTGCCAGGGCGTAAGGAAGGTTGATTGCTTGGGTGGACCCTCCCACTGAAGGTAACTAGGAATCCTGGAAAAAAGCAAGGAATTCTGAGGCCAAAAAAACTAGGCAAAGCAGGAACTGGGTGAAGTAAGTAGGGGGAGCTTTCACCCTGGAGTAACCAGGCAGGTGGGGAGCAAAGGTGTGGGGTGGGAGACCCAGCAAGGGAGGTCCAAGTGGGGCCCTAAGCAAAAGCACCCCCCAAGGGCTATATCCAGCACAGGGAACCAAACAGCCTCCTATGGGGCCTGGGAGCAAGGACTCCAACTTCCGTGCTAACCCACACCCATGCCGTCTGTTAAGTGTGGCTAACTGGCCTCTGGTGAGTCACCTCACCTGTCCTGGCCTATTTCCTTATCTGTAAAACGGGGGCTTCACTACAGCACAGGCTGGTTGTGAAGACTACAATTAAGTGATAGAAACAAAGGTCTTAGTCGAATCATATTGAAAGCAACTGCTCATGCTGCTTTTTCTAAAATTAGTTTTTTATTATTTATGACAGAGGAGAAATTCTCTAGGGCTTACATAACTCCAACATCCAGGAATCTTTGAAAAATACTTAATTGTAGAAGTCAAGTGAAAACATCTGTGTGTGTTCAAGGGCAAAGGTGTTGACCCCTCTCCTGCCCTTCAGCCTCCCCAGTCCACACAACCTCTGACTATTCTAACTGCTCCTGATGACCTACTGTTGCCAGTCACAGGGCAAAGTTCCTTTTCCTTTTATAGCTGGACCCCATGGGGGTTGGGGAGATGGAGATACCACCTGAGCCACCCCTCCCACAGGCCTGGGCCTGGTTGGGCTTCTTCTGAGGACTTGCCAAGAGACAAGTGCAGCCCCCAGAAGCTCCCACACCCAGGCATGTCTCCCCCATCACCTTCCATGATGGTTACTGGGTCCTCTATCTGTGGTCGTAGAATGTTAGGTCCAAAAACAGTTGCCAAGTTCTGGACACTCATCTTGTTGACGTTTGAGTGAGACTGAACCTCATCCAGAAACCTGCAAAGCAAGAAAGACACAGTTGGTGAAGAACTGCTCCCAATATGCCAGGAGCTGCCTGGACCCTCGTGCCCAGCCTTATTACCTGTGGGATTTATACTGCTGGGCACAGCCTGCCCCTGCCAGGCTCATGTGAGGGCAGAGCTTCCCCTGGGACCCAAAAAAGCCATCAGAAACAAAGGCCACTGGGACAGGGCGCATGGTTTGCGCTGAAGGAGGATGCATGAGTCTGGAGGATGCATCAGGGCAGATGCCTGGAAGGCTCACGCTCCCTAGGCATAGGGCCGAGTGAGGGCCATCCTGCATGCCCCATCCTGGAGCATAGGATTAGGACCATAAAGGGTTGTAGTGAAGGGGCAGATGCCTAGAGGGATGGGACAGCCAGAGGCACTAAGGAGGGACAGAGTATATGTCGCTTCTGGAATGACCTACTTGGGAATATTTAAAACCACCTGCTCCCATGGGGCCATAAGTTCTGTGAGCTCAGGGAGCGGTCTTCACACTCTCACTGGGTGCATACTCAGTGGGGCTGTGCAGAGTGGGGCACAAGCCAGGCTCCTCAGTAAAGGAGGGAGTAGGGAGAAGGTGCAGGAAGGGCCAGTTCCCTGCCCTCCCTGCCACTTACTTGCAGATGTATCTAAGCAGGTTGTAATTGGCCTGAGGAAGGTTGCTCACTTGTTTAGCCAACTCCAGAGTCCCCTTGAGAATGAAAGAGAAAAACACAGAATTTCAAACACAGCAATGAGGCCATGGGCCCTCCTCTGCCTGAACAGGCCTGGGGGAGGGGTGAGTGAAGAGAAGGGAGAAGGGGGTGGCCCATGCAGCCCCGCCGCTGCCACCCAGTGGGCTCCAGGCTCTGCCCTCCTGGGGAAGCTGACTTGTTTTTAGGGAGCTGGTGTGAGGGTAAGCCTCTGCGGGGCCACAGAGGAATGTCAGGGCCAGCACTGGCCCTCTTATCAAGGCACAAATATTTGCTAGATAATGACCCCTCATCTCCCCCACAGCTGGGGAAGGCAAACAGTCCTGCCCGGCCCCAGCCCAGCTGCGGGGGCTGCAGACCAGCACTCTGTCCTACAGCCAGCTCACATTCTTTGGGAAGGAGGCAGGATATAAATAGATAAAAGTCCCCTAGTTTCTGTGCCCCATGGCCAGCATGGGGCTCGGTGGTGAAGTAGGAGTTCCTGTAGTGTGGCAGCCAGGGCTGAGCACCTGGGACCTGTCCTGTTCATGGACCAAGGCCTGAATGTGGGAAGGGCCTCACACCCAGAGAAGGATGCTCCAGGTCCCCCACACACACACAGCAGGCTTCCACCCAGGATCCAGACACCACAAAAATCTATGAAAAGTCAACAGTTTGTGCCCTGACTCTTTATGCTGCTGCCCAGCCAGCCCACCTCCCAGGATAGGTTCCCCTGGGGCCACTGACCTCCCCCTCGTCCTTGGTGAGCAGCTGGGCGCAGTTGAGGAAGTCCTCGTACCTGGCGAAGGGGACCACAGGCTCCGGGAGCTCCCGCAGGTAGAGCTTCAACAGGGAGGCCACCGTGTGCACATCTGTTGTGCTGGGAGCAAAAGAAGGGACACTTGTGAGGCCTGGGATGTCAGGGAACCGCACTGGTGACCAGCACTTCCACCCTACCCAGGGGGCACCTCAGGTCCCTGTGTGTACACGGGGGAGCCCCATATGCAGCCAACTGCCCCGGGTTGGGGAAGGCCTGGGCTGCTTCTAGGACCACTGGTTAGGGCTGTGGAGGGGAGACTGAGGCTCTGTGGCCAAAGTCTCCCCTGAAGCCCACGTCACTGTCAGTCTGACAAAGACAGTGCTTCTCCTGCCTCGACTGTGGGACACCAGGGGCTGCAAAGCTACAGGGCCCTGTAGGCACAGCTGCTTGACCATGGTGGATGCTCTGGGCTGGGGAACCATGCTCCACATAGGTGGCTCACAGGCCTGGTGGCCACCCCAGTGTCCTCTGCAGGGTGATATGGGAACTACCTGCTTGCTGTGATGGGAATAGCTGTCTTGTGGGCCCTCTAGATGCTGCCAAGCACCAGCCTGGTTCTGCTTCCAACCTCCACCCCCGGAGGCTCTCCCAAAGCTGGAAAGTGTGTGCTGTGCCAAAGGCATCCACCATACAAGGCTTCTGGCTGGTTGGTGGAGAGCAGACATACAAGCACTGGCCACCAGGGCCAGGTCTGAAGTCATGCTGGTCCCCTGGCCTCTGGGCTTCCTCCCACACATGGGACACCTGGGCTCCTGTGCTCACCACCCCTGCACAAATGCCCCATGTGTCCTCCCCAGGCCTTGGTCTCTGGCTCTTAGTACTGCCCAGGCTGAAGTTGGCCAGATTGCAGGATCCCAGGCCTGGGCTTGCAAACGTGTCTCCTTCCTGGATCCTACGTGGGCTCTGAAGTTCAACTCCTGTACTAGATATACTAGGCAACTCCTCCAAGCTTGCACCCCAACCTGTACCTGGGCTAGGGAGTTGTCTAGTGCCCTAGATTTCAAACCTGGATCTGTGTGCCTCTCAAAGGGGATGCTCAGGAAAGATGAACTGGTCCAGGAAACCTCACTATACCATTGAGGTGTGATGTGATGTGGCCTGGCCAAGTCCCATGTTCCTTGGTCCCTTCCTCCCTGAAATTTGGGATTCTGAGGTTCCATGTACCCGTGTATACCCCACATTCACACACCAGTATCCCTCCCTATCTCTGGCCCAGTGGATCTTGGTGCCTATATCCTCCTAGCCAGGCACGCTGCTGTCCACACCCTCCACTGCCTTCTTCCTCATGGCCTTCTCTGCTCATACCCCTGGGTGCTTAGGGCCCCTTCCTCACTGTAGCTCTGTGGGTTCCTTTGCAGCCTCTGCATGATGGGAACCAGCACAGAAAGGGGAGAGACAGGAGGCAGGCCCTTAGGTGTGCTCTATGAAGGGACAGGTGGCCAAAACAGAAAAGTGTAGGCAGAGCCATCGATGTATCTTTCATCTTCTTACTCCTATAGGTAAGGATGGACATCTTTCTGCCCTGGGGGGCGGACACAGAGGGGGCCCTCTATCTGCACCTCCTGGTCACATCCCTGCTCCTCAGCCAGTGCTCTCCCTGCTGCTCAGCCTTCCCCAGCCATACCCCGACCGTCTTCTATCTCCTCTCCACTCTACAGAGTGCCTCCCTCCCTCCCCTGCCACGCCAGCCATGCATCCAGGCCTCCCCACCCACCAGCACTCAAGGAGGATGCTCCTTGGTACCCTGCCAGACTGGGAGCCACACAGCATGTGGTGAAGGTAGATGCCGCTCTGGGTAAAAGTGCCAGGTGCAGGGCAGGGATAGCAGCTCATCAGTGGACACGGGGCCCACCCCAGGTCAATTCAGCTGCCCTTGCCACTGCTGAGCCAGGGAGACCAGCCAAGAGTCCCAGTGCCTCTGTCTGTAGGTTCTCCTCATCTCTCCATTCCCAAGGGCCCCCTCTCACCCATGCCAACACAGTGTCCACCCAGACCATGGCCACAGACTCCTGCCTCCCCTATCACCTTATATCCCTTGGCATCCTGGTCCATGTTCCCTGTCACCCAGGCCCACCTCCTCCATCTGGCCCAGGCTCTGTCACCTGCTTCAGTGGCCCCTCAGAGCCAAGAAAACACTCTGCCCTGGGCCTTCTTGAAGAGCTTGGGCCTTGGCAGGGCTCCTACCTGAGAGCAACCCATACTATGACCTTTAGCATCCTGTCAAGTCTCTTACTGCTGAGGTTGGCCCTGGCTCCCCCCATGTGTTCACCTGTCGTCTGTTTTGGCTCCCTTAGCATGGCCAGTGCACAGGGCACCTTCCCCCTCTCTTGCCTCTCCATAAGCTCCTCCCTCAAAGGACAGGAGCTGACTGAAGTAAAAAGAATTGCTGCCAGGAGTCCAGGGAGCCCCAAAGGTCTGGCACAGAGGAGATGCCCCTTAACTCTCAGCAACAACCTGGATAGACAGGATAGCTGCCCTGACCAGGGCAGTGGTGGGAGGAGACAGGGACAGGACAGCTGGGGTCAGTGGGGCTTCTAGATCTGTTAGGGCTCTTTAAGGGGGAGGGGCCCACTATCTAGGGCTGCAGAGGACATTCTTACAGCGGTGAGCAGGGAGGTACAGAGGGGGCTTTGTGGTGAAGTGGGGCCAAGGATGGAAGCCAATGCCCAGCAGGTAGGCAGGTTGGGGCCTGGGAGAGAGAGGGTTCCAGCATGGAACTTTGTGAGGCATGGGCACAGTCTCAGAGCCAGAGGAGCTATGGTGAAGAGAAGGCCTCAGATACCCCACAGGAGTTTCTAATGGGAGAGAGAACCAAAACCGAGGGCAGCTGTGGGTGTGGGGGTCACTGCTAAGAAGGCAGGGTAGGGGGACAAGCTGAAGGCCCACTTTGGGGATGTCCCTCTGCATACAACCTCAGAAGAAGAGTAGGAGTGGCCAGACAGGAAGGCAGACAGGAGAAGGTGCATCCAGGATGCAGGAGCAGACTGCTCCCCATAGCTAAGGGGCCAGGAATCCAGTCTACAAGCTGAGGTACAGAATATACACTGTGGGGGTTCAGCAGGAGGGCCAGGCAAGGAGGGCAGCCAGGCTGAGCACACCAGGAACCACACCGTGGGACAGCAGGTGTGTCAGTGGAGATATGGAGATACAGCCTGGTGGATGAGGCTCGGACAGCCTCCAGCCACTGTAGGAAGCTCTCACACTGTAGCGGTTTGTGGAGGGGAGCAGTGTGGTCTGATTTGTGTTTACAGACATCCTTCATGTAGCAGCAGGCACTAGGTCAGTGTATCTCATCCTGGGGAGATTCTGAAAGTCCTCAGTCCCAGGCCCTGACTTGGTGCCAGTATTTGAAGAGACCTCCAACCCTAACTCAGGGCCACACAGGCACAGGATGGAAAAGGCCTGTCTAGCAGGTCAGAATACACCACAAGTTCACCAAGAGCCAGCACTGGGATGGGGTCTCAGAGGGCTCCAGATGAAGAGATGCTGTGCCCTCCCTGGGCTCCACATCTGTAAAGAACTTGACCAACTCTGGTGTCTCTGGTGTCTGTGGTAATGAGTCTGGGAGGAACTTGAAGGATCAAGGTGGGAGGCCTGTGGCTACCCATGAGGACTGGTGGGCTTGTCCTGGGGCAGAGGTGAGCCTTACCTATGAGGGCAGATCTGAGAAGAAAGGACAGAAGCCCCACAGAGGGTAGAGTTGGCTTGATGTGGGAAGGAATAGCTATGGAAAACTTTCCTCTAAGGGGTGAGGTTCTATCAGGGAGAAGCAAGGCCCCAAATAGCTCTGGAGTGGGAGTGAGCCACAACTCCCCCACTTGCAGCTCCTGGGCTGTGATTATAGCTGACTGCACCCAGCTGGGAACTTCTCAAGACCTGGGTAAGACCTTTGTGATGGGTTAGAAGGCAAATGGCCCCAGGATAGGGAGGATCTGCTTCCCTATCCCTGAAACCTTGCTGCACCATCTTGTCTCTGATAGAGCCTGGGGCAGCATCACCCGAGGACACAGAGCCTAGAGACAGACGGCGCAGAAGACCTGGAGTCTGGACACAGCCATGCCTGAACTATTCTAGCACAGCCACCACCCAGGTCAGGGTGATGAGCACACACCATGAAAGCAGCCAGAATGGATGTGAGTGGGCGGGGTTTGTGGCAGGCAATCTCCAGGGAGGAGACCCAAGGCTGCTGAGGCAAGTCTGTGCCCTACTCTGCCCACTGGGAGGGCTGAGAAGACGTGTGCCAACATGGGTAGCCAAGCCCAGCTTGGTGGTGTAGGACTTCCTGGGTGCCGGCCCAGCCTACACACTGGGGCTGGTATCCTGGGCAGGAGCCCCTCAGGAAGGACAGACAAGGGGTTCCATCTACACCCCCTCCCCTAAAGCTCACCTGTCAAACAGTGGTTTCTCTCCACAGTCAAAGGAATCCTGCAGGTCCCTCACCAGGTTGGCCTGGCCCGGCATGCGGAAGAGACCCTCCTCAGTGAGCCCGCGCTCCCGGATGAAGTCCACGCACTGCTCCACCAGCAGGGGGGCCAGGCGAGGCCCGTACTTCCGCTCATGGTGGACTGTGTCCTCCAGGCGCTGCCCAAAGATCCCTGGGCACAGAGAGGAGTTAGTCACACCCTCAGCCGGCCCACTCTATGTGAGACAGAGGGCACTTGGGACACTGGAGGCAGTGCTACTGGACTACAGAGGGCGCCTCCTGCGGAAGGCAGTTACACACTGAGAGGATGCACACCAGGAGGCCGCACCCTGGGCCCTGTGAACAGAGAGCAGGAGAGATCAGTGGCACCTGGCCAGGCCTGGCTTGTGGAGGTTGCCCAAGCCAGGAGCAAATGGCCCCAGGGCACATCCATGCTGTACATGATTCAACGTTCCGAATGGGGAACCAGCAGCAGCAGAATGAACAGATACATGTGTGCTGTTCTTACTGTGGAGCACTGTGCAGCCCTGAGAAGGACTGACGCACAGCTCACAGCACAAGACAGACGACAGAGCAATGTGAACAACACAGCCATGACTCAGCATCACTACATTAGGGAAAGGCAAACCCAAACCACAGTGAGGTACCACCTCCCACCCATGAGGATGGCGACCAGGAAGAGAACAAGGGCTGGTGAGCATGAGGAGAAACTGGAGGCCCCGTGCACTCTTAGTGGGATGTGACATGGTGCAGCTGCTGTGGAAAACAGTAGATTGGCTCCTCGAAGAATTAAAACAGGAATTCCATATAATCCAGTAATCCCACTTCTAGTTAGTGCTCAAAAGAACTAAAAGGAGGGTCTTGAAGAAATACATGCCCACCCATGCTCAAAGCAGCAGTATTCACAAGAGCTAAAATGTGGAAGCAACCTGAGTGTCCACCTGTGGATGAACGGCAAAGGTGTGGTATAGACAAACAGTGGAATGTGATTCAGCCTGCAAAGGGAAGGGAATTCTGACACGTGCTACAACAGGGATGAACCTTGAGAACATTATGTGAAGTTGTGATTCCACTTACAGACCAACCTAAAATCATTAAATTCATCAGAACAGAAGGTGGAATGGTGGTTGCCAGGGGCTAGAGGAGGCAGAGGCGGGGAGTTAGTACTTCATGGGTATGGAGTTTTTGTGAGATAAAAAAAGTTCTGGAGATGGACAGTGCTGATGGTTGTATAAGAATCTGAACAGCCTTAATGCTCCTGAGCTCTATCCTTTAAAATAGTAAAGATAATACATTTTGACTGGGTGTGGCGGCTCATGCCTATTATAATCCTAGCACTTTGGAAGGCTACAATAGGCAGAGTGCTTAAGTAAGCTCGTGAGTTCGAGATGGGCCTGAACAAGAGTGAGACCCCGTCTCTACTAAAACTGAGAAACTGAGGCAGAGGATCTCTTAAGCCCAAGAGTTTGAGGTTGCTATGAGTTTTGACTCCACAGCACTCCACCCAGTGCAACCAAGTGAGACTCTGTCTCAAAAAAATAAAAAAAGACAGTAAATTTTATGAAAATTTAAAAAAATTAAAAACAAAAGACATAAACAAAAGCAAAAGAAACCAGACCCTGGAATACATATTGCATGACTCCATTTACATAAAGTCAATAACAGGCCAAACACATCTGTGCTGTCAGGCCAGGCGAGTCTACCTTGGTGGGTCAGTGACCAGAAGAGGCCCACGGGCTTCTAGGGTGCTGGTTATCATATTTCTCTAGACCTGGCCCTGCTTACTCAGTCTTGGTCACCTTGAGAAAACTCACTGAACTGTACACATAGGATTTATTTGCTTTCTTGCATGCTACACTTCAGTAACACCTGAAAAAAAAAAAAAACCCAAGAAGAAAGAAAGAAAGAAAAGAAATCAGAGAGGAAAGATCCAAAACACTTAAATATAATAGGACAAGATGGCAAATGAGGGGGAACACAAGGAGAGAGGGAGAATCCAGATTCCATCACGCAGGGGCAGCTTTAAAATAAGATCCGTAAGTCTCTGATACAGTACCTGGCACAGGGCTGGACCAGTAAGTGCTCCTCCTCACCCAAAGACAAAGTGTATAGAACTTGGGGGAATGAAGCCTCCTCACTTCAAGAAAACACACGCATGTGAGCTGCACCTAGTGGAGGCTATCAATGCTTTAGGGAGAATCATGGGTGCATGTGTGTGTGCATGTAGGTGTGGGCTTGTGTGTGCACGTGTTTGTGAATGTGTGTGCATATGTGGGGTTGAGTGTGTGCATGGGCATGCACACATCGGGTGTGTGTGAGTGTGAGGAGGCCATGCTGAAGGGGCTGCGTATGGTGCTCCGGCTCCTCCAGCACCAGATGCTGCTCTGTGCACACTACATGCCAGCATATTTAATCCTACACAGCTTGCTAACCTGGGGACTATTATTTTCATCATCATCCTCATCTTGACTTCTCAGATGAACAAACTGAGAACAGAGTGGTTTAAGAATACGCCCCAACTCAACCAGCACATGACAGGGTCAAAGTTCAAACTGAGGCAGTCTGGCTCCAGGTGTGCAGAATGCTCTAGGCCACACCCAGGCTGGTGTATAGACACCTAAGGGAGGCATGTGCTGCCCAGTCTTGTCCCCTGTTCCTCTTGTCTTTCCTCCCCAGCAGTTCCCCAGGATGCAGGGCATTTGGGCAGCAGGCAGAGGCACAGAGCTTGCAGCACTGACAAAGGGGAAGGCCACCGCCTGCCTGGATTCCATGGACAAACCCCACCATCTCTGCCCATGGGGAAGGGCCCAATGGGCCAGTCAACAGCCTCGAGCAAGGGGGCAAAGCTGCCATGAGACGGGAGCAGCTCTGAGAAGCTACTTTTCAAGGCTCACCACTTATAGCATCCTGGCCTTTCTACCTGGTCTGGGGACACTGAGCCCCTGCTCCCTTTCATCTCAATTGGGGCTGAACAACCCATTCTCAGTGACATGCCACGAGGGTCCACAGATGTGCCTGTTTAGCTCTTGTAATGTTTGAAACTTTTTAAATTAGTTATTTAAAACCAAGAAATTTGGATTCCAGCTTCTATCAAAGAGCCCACAGATATGGTGGCACTAGGCTGAGCTTCCAGAAGGTAATGATGGAGGGTTCAGTGGCCTCTGTGCCCCCAGAGAACACACACACTGCCATTCTCCGAAGTATCCACCACCCCACCATCGCCTCCAGCCGAGCACACACTCCACCCACCAGGCTTGGCTGGCTATTCATTCCCCTCTTCTTCTCTGACCTCTGGGGTCAGGATAAATGAAGAAGAGGGCCTGACCCATGGCAGGTAGACATGGGAAGCCAGGCCTGTTGTGACCAGAGGTGCCCACTAAAAGCTGCCTGTCCCAGGCAGAGGACACAGGGCAGGTGAGTAGGGAGAAGTGCCCATGGTCAGAGTGTCCCAAGCAGGGAGGAGCCTGCTTCCTGCTCCCCGCCGTACTTGCGTGTGCGTGTACACACACACGTGCACACGCACCTTCCCTTCAGCTCTACCCACTGCCCTACTGCCTGAGTGTCAGGACAATATCTGTGTCCATTCTCCAGGTCTGTGTACACAGGGCCTCTTTCCCTTCCAATCTGTGCAAATTTCTTGTTAGCCCTTGGAAATAGCTCAGATGTCTCTCCTACATGAACTGTCCCCCTCCCCTCAGAGCTCACTCTCTCTGTCACAGCCCTGACAAGATGCTCCCCTCTGCTGGGTCCCTTGCCTGCCAGGGCTCATCTCTCTCTCTCTCTCTTGTGCCTAGCCCAGGCAGGAGTGAAGGGGGGACACACTGTCCAGGGCCATCTTCCACCCCTAATCCCTACACTAGGCTCACAGGGGACTGAAGGCCACAGCTGGGGAAGAGACAGTGTGAGGAAAAGAATTCCTAAGTTCTCTCTAGAGACCCACAAAGCGTGGGTAATGCCATCCAGCCTCCTCTTGGCTCCAGCCCTTCCTGCTTTCCCATCTTCCCAGGACACCTGCCATCCATCTGTCCATCCATATTTCCATCACTCCTACGCTGGGAAGGGCCCTGCCTAGGTCAGGGGGAGCTTCAGAGTTGCCCTGAGTACTGTAAACATAGAATCCCAGCCCAGGCCTTCTCTGCTTGAAACCCTCTGCTGCCTGCTCAGGATAAAGCCTGAACTTGGTAGGCAAGGCCCAGCCCCTCCTCCCTCCACCAGCCCTGGGCCATCCCAGCTGTCACATAGCACCTGGCCCATAGCTCCCAACCCTAACACATCACTGCCTCCCCCATGAAGCCTTCCTAACTACTGGCACTGCCCCTAAAACAGGGGTGGGACAGGGAGGAAACGAAAGACCACAGGGCCAGGGACACTTCTAAAGAGGGGAGATTTCAGGAAGAAGGTAATTTTGGAACCAAGTTTTAAAACTGAGTGAGAGGTAGTGGGGGTGGGGGGTGCAGGTGGGGCTGAGGGAGCATGGTTGGGAGCACAGCAGCACTCTTCCCCGGAATGGCCCAGGGGCCACAGTGAGTACTGACCCCACCACATGTCCCTTAGGCACTCAGAGGCCCAATGTTGAGCTTCTGCCTGGCATAGGGGATGGGCAGGAGTGGGGATGAAGGCATAGGCAGGCAGGAGGTGTTCAAGGCCAAAAGCTGTGGAGACAAAGAATCTGAGTCTGCACTGGTCTGGGTACACATCCTGGCTAAACCAGTGAGGAGCCAGAATGGCCCCTTTCCTGGGCTTCAGTCTCTCTAGCTAAAAAATGGGATGATCGCACTCATCGTTAGGGGCTGCTATGAAGACCACCAGACTGTCCCAGGGCCCTGCCCCCTGGCATTGTCAAGCCCTGAGACTAACCCCACATTCCCAGCACAGCCTCTGGAGCCTGTGTGGAAGTTTGTGCTGCCTTCAGCTGTGAGCTACCCCTCCCCCAACTTTGGAGGAGAACCCTCTGGGGAACCCTGTGGGGAGTCCTCCTTCTGGCTCAGCCTCCCAGAAGGCGCCTTCAGGGCCTGGCTTCCCTCCCAGAGGCTCTGCCCACCACTCCCCTGGCCAGGGTCTCTCCCGTACAGCCTGGCAGGGCCTGGCCCTGCCACACTGCAGCCCTCCCAGCGCATGTCAGAGAGGGGAGCCTTGCCAAGAACCAGTTCCAATAGCTTTGTCAACTCCCTGGAAACCCAGTCAGCATGTGGGTTCCTCGAGGTCCCGGCCCACGCTCTTCACAGAACACCGGCTTTGCCACCAGAGAGGAAACTGCCGCAGGCTGCCTCTCCTCTTGGTGAACTTGCTGCCAGGCCTCCTTCCCTGCCAGCGGCTCCCTGGCAAAGCTCTCTCTCACTCCCTCTCCTGGGAACCCCAGTCAGCTGGCCCAGATCCCGGTCCTCAGTGACCCTGCACACCATCCTCCACTTCTCTGAGCCTGTCTCAGTCACTTCTTAGGCCTGGAGATCGCACCACACTGGGCATATGGAAGCAGGTGCTGAGAAAACAGGACTTTCTCCTGACCCTGGAGAGTCCACTGGGATCCTGGCTCTGTCTGCTGGAGTCCCACCCCTGGGCCCCAGCAGGATAGGGAGGCCCTGGGATTCCCTCCTGGAGCTGAGCCCTGAGCTGAGCCACAGGTTAACCATACTCCCTATTTTTGGCAACTTCACGGTTCAGGGAAAGACACAATAAGGAAAATGTAAAATTCTCTCTGGAAATTCACAAACTTTGGATAATTTCAGTTTCCCTCTTGGCTCCAGCCTTTCCTCATCTCAGTCCCCGGTCCCCCAGACACCCACCATGTTCCATGCATCCCCCCACCCTTTGTCCATCCAGCTCCTGGGTGACCTACCTTCTGTCACTTCCAGCCTCTGTTCTGGGTACTAGAGAGCCCCAGGACTGCCCCAGGGCTGTATGCCTGCAGATTCCATCCTGGCCACCCCCACTGAAAAGGATTCCCTGCCTCCCATCCATCCAGGCTGGTAGGAGCACCTCTCTGGGGAGGAGGGGTGCTGCCCAGAGCCAGCCAGGCTCCAGGGTAGAAGTGATCTCCCCTCCTGGGAGTGACTAGCCCCACACAGGCATTGGCACAGCGACCTTCCAGTGGCCCAGTGAGGGTCAGGGACCCAGCCTGGGGCTCGCCCCGGTAGCGGGGGTGGGGAGGGCTCCTCTGCAAGCGTCTGCCTCCTTCCAAACTCAGCGTCCAGGACAGTAGAGGTAGAGCTTCTGCCTCTTCCCTCAGATACGTCCCCCGCCCCGCATCCCCTGGAAACTGCCCCGAAACTGCCCCGCCGCTGGCCGAAACACCCCAAACTCTACGACTCCCCGCCAAGCACCGCAAGATGCATGCGCGGCGCTCTCCTCGCCTGCCGCGCGGTCCCGGGTTCGAGGGCCTCTCCGGCCAGGACCGGGGGCTCCCGTGCCCTGTTCTGCCCCTACCTGGGGCGGCGGGCGCGCAGCAGGCGGGCAGGCGGCAGGGCGGCCGCGGGCAGGCGCGGCACCGGGAGAAGGCCCGCGCGGCCGGCATCAGGCCCATGGCGCGCCCGGGCGCGGCGGCGCGGCGGCGGCTGGAATGCCCGGCACGCGCGCAGGTAGCGTCTTGCCCGCCGCCCGCCCGCCCCGGCCAGCGCCGCCCCGGGCCCGGACCCGAGGGCGAGGGAGGGCCCGGGATTTGTGAGTGCCTGGGATGCCACGCCCGAAGTCAACCCGTGGAAGGGCTCCGTTTCAAACATCTGACCTCCTTCCCCCCAATTAGGCACCGCAGGAATCCCTTCCTCTTTGCCCAGGACCGTCCACTCAGCGGAGCGTCCACTCAGCCAGCCCTCAGCCTGCGAGGCAGGTGATCCAGGTAGGGCAGGGTTGGCCCAGAAAGAGTAGCTAACTGGATCCGCCAGCAGCATGCTGAGCCGGTGTCTAAAGCTAGGCTGCTGGCTTCAGAGTCGGGGCTCTGGACCTCAGACCCTCCCGACCTCTGCCCTGCCTAGGCAGCACCCTAGTGCCAGGGAGGATGATTTGGACTTGGCATACAGTATTTCCTTGAGCAGCCTGGAGAAGTTAAGTATTTACATCCCCATTGTGTTATATGATTTGCCTAAGGTCATACCTCTAGTAAGTGATAGATCTTTATTCAAACCTAAATTGTTTTTTTGCAAAGCTTGCGTTCTTTTTCCAGGTAGGATTGGAAGGAGAGACCAGAATCCCATATTTCCAAGCATGAGGACCTGGGGGAGGGGGACCTGGAAGGGGAGCACTGCCCACTAAGGGCCAGGTGGACAGAGAGGCAATGCTGGGGGCTAGGTGCCACCAAAAGGGGGTTTGGAGGCCCCAGGGCAGAAGTTTGTAAGGGAGGGGAAACTGCAGAAGCAGGCTGGGGGTCCATCTTCGAGCTGGGGATATAAGGCCAGGTCACACCTCTTGCTCATTCTAAGCAGAATCTGGGGAAGGGTGAGGCCAGAGCAGCACTCACAACAGGTGCAAAATTTAAGGGGTACCCCAAACCTCAGTAACCAAGGTAAATATTTTACTGCAATATGTTAAGAATAAAAATTAAGGCAAAAAATCCATGATGAATAAAATATCAAAATTTGAAATAAAGACAATCAGCCCTGCACTTGCACAGATCATGAGTGTCTCAGACCCCCACCCTAATCTTATACACAAATATAAAAATCTGTCTTCATTTCAGATTTGCATATTTTGTGTATCAGGAATGTGCTCAGCTGAATAATGGCTTCTCCCCAAGAAGTCTCCATCCTAATCCCAGGGGCCTGTGACTATGTTACCTTGTACTGTAAAAGGGACTTGGTGGACATGATGATGGCTGGAGAGATTTTTCTGGATTACCTAGATAAGCCAATGTAATCATAAGGGTCCTTATAAGAGGAAGGCAGAAGTGAGGCGAGGGCAGAAACAGAGAATGGAGAGAGGGTGCTGCATCCTCTAAGGTGAGAGAGGCAAGGACCAGGCTCTGCCAGGGACAGTCAGAAGAAACCAGCCCTGTGGACACCTTGATTTCAGCCCTAAAGACTTGATTCTGACTTCTGATCTCTAGAACTGGAAAAGAATAACTTTGTGTTGTTTTAAGCTCCTAAATTTGTGGCAATTTGTTAGAGCAGCAATAGGAACTTAATATAATGGCATCAATTTTCATTTAAAAAATGAGTGTATATATATATATTTATGGGTGTGTGTGTATATATATAAATTTTTTTTTGAAGCCGAGTCTCTGTCACCCTGGGTAGAGTGCCATGGCATCGCTGTAGCTCATAGCAACCTCAAACTCCTCGGTTCAAGATCCTTTTGCCTTAGCCTTTCAAGTAGCTGCACTACTATCTCCAGCTAGTTTTTCTGTTTTGTTTTGTTTTGTTAGCACGGATGGGGGGCTCGCTCTTGCTTAAGCTGGTTTTGAACTCCTGAGCTCAAGTAATCCCCTCACCTCAGACTCCCAGAGTGCTTGGATTACAGGGGTGACCCACTGCACCTGGCCTCATTTTAAAAATAATACAATAAATGATTATCTTGATTGCCAAGTTTTTTGCTGCCCCCTTAAATTTTGTGCCCCAGGCCAGTGAAGCTGTCCAGTCCTGGACTTGACACTGAGTGTGCGTGGGCAGCCCTCAGTTTTCTCCCTTCCCAGAGTTCAAGTAAATGTGACGGTGGGAAGGGCAGTTCACGTTGCCAGGGCACCATAAGCCAAGGAACGTCTGCCCTAAACCCACCAGCTGCAGGTTTGGATGTCTCCAGGGCCCAGAGACCCACTAGGTCTAAGCAGCCCTGTCCACACTAAAGAGAAGGGACCGAGGGCTCAGTAGAGGCACCTACTCACTCTGGGTACAGGTGGAACTCAGCAGGCAGGAAGGCCCTGCCACTGACTCGCTTTCTCTCTTCCAAGTCTCAGTTTCCCCCCCACCTGTGTGGTCAGAATTATTAGAACTGCAAGTCTATACCCTCCACCCCACCCAGGCTCCCCTAGAATCTAGAGCTGTGCCCATTTAGAAAGCTCTGATCAGCACTGCTGTACCCACGCCACCTTGGGGTGGTTTTTAGCCACAGGGCCTGTTGGGGATGGGTATGTGGTGGCAGTCATGAAAATGCCCTGTTGGGGCAGGGCTGGGGAGCTGAGAACCTGAGAGTCTGGCAACTCACCCATGCAACCTGGCCACAGCTGACCTTTTTAGCCTGGATGACTCTTCTCTCTGTGCTTTATGTCCAGCAGGCCTGGGGCAGGAGTTGGGGTCTAGGACCTCAAGGACTACCTGTTTGCAGTCTTAATTATGCTCCCCCCCCCCCAATTAAGACAACTCAGCTCTAGAGGGCATGGTGCTGTGAGACCTACTTGACAATAGCACCCATGGACAGGGTTGCCCTCTGATGAGCTGCCCCTGCTCCCAGTCCCACTGTATGCTGTTAAGCAAGTTGCTGAACCTCTCTGGGCCTGTACCTCTGGATTATATCAAAACCCAGGCAATAGTAGTCCATGGCAAGTGTGAGCTCCCTCCCTTTGTCTAAGAGTAGCACGGGCTGAAGTCCTCCAAAGCTGCCTAGAACAAGCTAAAAGTCAGAGATCTCAACCATAGGACCTCCTGGTGTCTCTGGATCAGGCATCTGGCACCGGGGCTCTGGGCTCCAGCAGACCTAGGTTAGGTCACTAGCTTCCCACTTACACTGTGACCCAGCCATATCACTTGAGCCTTTCTGACACTGTCTCCTCATCTGAAAGAGGAGGATAAGGGGACTGAATGCACAGGGCTAATATCAGGCTCAGTAGGGACTCGGAGCACAGCATGGGAAACTCTAGGGTTCCTAAGGGTTTGTCCCTTTCTTGGTGCTAACTAGGGCAACCTCTTTTCTGACCCTGTGGTCTGAGCTCTATCTATTTAGCACAAACTAAAGCCAGGCTGGCCACACTGACAGGCGGTTCTCATCACAGCTGCTAGGAGGGAACAAGGAAGGCAGCAAGGCAGCTGAAGTGTCCTAAACTTTGCAGGAAGCCATGATGAGCAGCCCTCTGTAAATCACCCTGGCTGCCTTGCTAGGCCCTCCCAAGATAAGGCAGCTGCTCTGGCCTTTGTTCTCCTGGTAAACAGCCGGCCTCCAGCCTCCATGGCTGTCCCATCAGCAGGGCTGTAGCTGGAGGTCATTTCCCCTCTTTGGGGATACAAGGTTTTAGGCTTCTGGGGCTCTTGTAGGAGGCTAGCCTTGAAGGCTGCAGGGAAGGAGGTCCAAGGGTGCTGTGAACCATTCCCTATACCCAGAAGAGGCCACACCTCCCCTCTATATGGGAACCTCTCCTCCTCCACCTAGGCTTGCGCACCCTCAGGGCCCAATAGAATAGTTACAGGCACCAGAATTGGGCTCAAGTGCCCCTTCTATAGCTTAGTGACCTGAAGCCCAGCCCAGGCCAACCACAGGTTTTTCTCTCCATTTCTGGAAGGGCCAAGAAAGGCCATAAGCAGGCTGACATTCACAGGAACTGGAGATAAGACTCTGTCTTGAGTCTCCTGGCAGAGAAAAGGACCAAGCAGTGCTGGGAAGAAGTGGTCCATTAGGACCTCAGGCTCCACCACCACCAGTCTGGCCTGAGTCCAGTGACCTTTCACTCTGAATCTGATTGTGCCTCCAAGGCTTCTGTTTGGAAACATCATCCCACCAAATGGTGACCACTGCCAACTACCTAACACGGTTGCTTGATGTCCCACAAGTTGTCCCAAAGTTGGATTTTTCTCCATGTCAAGTGGCCTCAGAGAACTGTATATGTCCCCTTTTCCTTCCCCTCACAAGGGCAGGAGAATTAGCTCCTACGGGTCAGAGTCAAGTCTTCAGAGGCCTGTGAGAGCCACATACAGTCAAGCCAGGGCAGACTTGGGTTCAATGACCACCTCAGGCCTGCTGCCTGGCCCTTTGTGGTCACTCTGGGCAGGGACACGATTCTCCAGCTGGGCTCCTTGCCCCAGGAGTACTGCTCTATGCTGCCACTGGGATAGCAAGGACCAAAAGCTTCTGGGCTGTGTGTGCTTGGTGGTGCCCAGGGGCCTGTGGGTGGATACTTCCCACACTACTAGTTACTGAGCACTAACTTCCAGGCCCCCACACTCCTCTCCATCTGCCCACTCAGCATCTCCACTGCTTTAATGACTCAAAGACACCTCAGACTCGAACGTGTTCAAACAGAGTTATGGTCTTGCCACAGTCTCCCAAACCTGCCCTGTGCTGCGTCACAGAGTTATGGTCTTGCCACAGTCTCCCAAACCTGCCCTGTGCTGCGTCTTCCCCTCTCAGTTCATGAAAGCTCCGTTCTTCAGCTGCCCAGCCAGACACCCTGGAGTCAGCCTTCCTTGCTCCCTCCTCACACCCACACCCTCAAGAGCTTATGGGTCTGATAGCTCCATCCTCCAGCTGTCCAGCCAGACACTCTGGAGTCAGCCTCATTGCTCCCTCCTCACACCCATACCCTAGAGAGCTTATGGGTCCTACTTACAAAATAGATTTGGAATCTGGTCACTTTCACCACCCCACCCCATTAAGAGCAGGGGCTCTCTTGTCTCTTGATTATTGCAAGTATGTTTCTAGTGGGGGGGGGCGGGGGGCCCGGGGGGGGGGGGGGGGGGGGGGGGGGGGGGGGGGGGGGGGGGGG
>CAUYTI010093035.1:0-42845 GCA_963575145.1 Galago senegalensis | reverse complement strand
GAACAGGAAGGGAATATACGGTTTTCGGCTGCCATGTGGCTATTTCGCCAGGATATGAGTTTTATATTATTTTTGTTAATTTTATAATGTTAAACTTTAATAACAAATAATTGTTGAGAACTGATTATCGAGAACTGCTTACCAAAGTTCGCATTGTTGATCAGTTGTTAGAATTTGACAAGAAATATACCAAAGAATTATACTGTACATAATTTTTAATGTATTATATTTGTAAATTGTACTTATGTTGAAATTTAAAAAAATATTACAATACTATTTTTGCATTCTATGAAAATTTTTTTTGCTCTATATAGAACAAATTTTTATTTAAGAACCCCCCTTCCCCAATGGTGTCCCGCTTTACCAATGTTAAAATCTGGTCACTTTACATTACATCAATGTAATGTAAAAACTTTGCTCCTCAAAAAACATCAGCATTACCCCACCAGTCTAGCATAATCTACAATTCTTTTAAGAATCACAATACTGAAATAACTGATCTACCACAACCAAGACACACCCACACATGTATACTAAATTCTTAGAAAATTAAAGCAACAAGTATATTCTGTTTTATAAACCTTTCCCACTGCTTTTGTTACCTTACACAGATAATGCCATACTGACTTAAGGAATGAGATATATTACCTCAGATTGTTAAAATTAATTCAAAGAATTTCTATTGTATACCAATTAATTTCTTTTCTTTTCTTTTTTTGAGACAGAGCCTCAAGCTGTCCCCCTGGGTAGAGTGCCTTGGCATCACAGTTCACAGCAACCTCCAACTCCTGGGCTCAAGCAAGTCTCCTGCCTCAGACTCCCAAGTAGCTGGGACTATAGGTGCCCGCTACAATACCTGGCTATTTTTTGGTTGCAGCTGTCACTGTTGTTTGGCGGGCCCGGGCTGGTTTCAAGCCACCTTAGGTGTATGTGGCTGGCGCCTTAGCCACCTGCACCACAGGCGCTGAGCCATACCAATTAATTTCAACAGTTAGTACTTCTGAGTTCTAAAAACATACACTTTCTTTGAGTTGAATCTCCTTCCAGAATAAAGGTGGTAAGAACTGATAATTATAACAATTCATTTGCAATCATCATTTCTCCCTACTACTAATTTTTTTTTTCTTTTTTTAAAGACAGAGTTTCACTTTGTTGCCCTCAGTAGAGTGCCATGGAGTCACAGTTCACAGCAACCTCCAGCTCCTGGGCTTAGGCAATTCTCTTGTCTCAGCCTCCAGAGTAGCTGGGACTACAGGCGCCCACCACAACGCCCAGCTATTTTTTTTGTTGCAGTTTGGCTGGGGCCAGGTTCAAACCTGCCACCCTCGGTATATGGGGCCAGTACTCTACCCACTGAGCATAGGCACCCTTCCCCAATACTAATTTTAATTACATGAAAATTAAAAATCTCATCTTACATCTTCACATTGTAGAAAACAAGGATTTTATTAATATTAGCATGTGGTCAATTCCAGTCACTCATCACTAGAACCCAGATCCCTAGGTTCCTATGGTCTTCCTATAAAACACAAGTGACTGTTTTCACAGACCCGTTCTCTTCACATTAATTCTAAATGGCAGCTAATTTCAGGTAGATGGGTACAACTGAACTTAAGAGTCTGTACCATATACTGATAAAAATATTCAAAGGCTCGGGCAGGGCCTGTGGCTCAAAGGAGTAGTGCACCAGCCCCATATGCCTGAAGTGGTGGGTTCAAACCCAGGCTCAGCCAAAAACTGCAAAAAAAAAAAAAAAAGAAAAAAAATATTCAAAGACCCTCAAACTAATACTGAAAGAATGAACCAGGACAAGATCATTCATTTCATGACATCCACTTCTATCTAAATAGATACTATCTAATTAGCCCCTTTCATCTTTAGGTGCTTATTTGAATTCATAGATTTTTGCCTAATGTACTACTAATACATAATTATGCTTTCTTTTTTGGTAATTTGTCCAAATGTTAGATATTCTAGGCTTTCAAAACAGTGTGCAAAAGTAGCATGTGCTGATTTTGATGCATTCACTTTTTTCTACAGGCTGAGAATTTTGGTAGTCTATTACAATGTGTGTAGTCAAGACAATATCTCTAAAAAGTATTCATGTATTCTATCATATCATTTACATTTCCTTGAAGGCCAACAATTATGACCTAAATTTTTTCTCTATATTTCAAGTCTAATAAATGTTCAACCCATGTAATATAATTAAGAAATTAGGCACCTTCCATAGTTCAGTGAGTATAGGGTGCCAGCCACATACACCAAAGCTGGCAGGTTCGAACCCAGGCTGGGCCAGCTAAAACAACAATGACACTTGCAACAACAAAAAAATAGCCGGGGATTGTGGCAGATGCCTGTAGTCCCTGCTACTTGGGAGGCTTAGGCAAGAGAATTGCCTAAGTCCAAGAGTTTGAGGTTGCTGTGATGCCTCAGCACTCTATCCAGGATGACAGCTTGAGACTCTGTCTCAAAAAGAAAAAAAAAAGAAAGAAATTAGTTACTTGTTTATCTATGCATTAAATATAACTCAGAACTCCATTAAATATAACTCAGAAGCTAATAAATGTAATGACTTGGGAATCATGTAAAAAGTTTTAATAATTATGATTTTTGTAAACAAGGTTTAACCTGAATTTTGATTAATAAAATGAAAAAGTATACAATTGTATATACATTAATTTTTTAAAATGAGACACCATTAGAAGAAAAGCTTAAAAGATAAAGTCCCATTTCTCCTGACTCACTATAACTGAGCACGTGATTCAAACTTTTCTGTGTCCCTTAGGTCCTATAAATTAAGGGGGTTAGTGAGCAATGTAGTTCCTTTTCTAGCTCTAAAATCCTATGATTTGGTCAGTGCTGACTTCTATAATCAGGTGTGTCTTGCTATGAATTAATACCTACATTAATACCTACATTAACTAAATATGCTATGAATTAATACCTAAATTAATACCTACATTAACTTTGAGGCTTCTCCCAAATCTACCTCACACATTGAGGCTAAAGTAATCTAAAATACCCAGTTCCCACATAATCCAACAGCTTCATATTTCACACCATTAATAACAATAGTATATTATAGAATTTCCTAATTTATAGGTTTATAAGATAAAATCAAAAGTGGTAGGTTACTGACTCCTCCAAAGATATCTGTAACCTAACCTCTGAACCTGTAAATATACTGCAGTTAAAAAAGAGCCTTTGCAAAGTTAAAGACCATGAGATAAGGGACATTATCTTGGATTAGATAGGCTCAATATAAAAATGTCTTGAACATTCGCATGGTAGCTCACTCCTGTAATCCCAGCATTCTGGGAGGCTGAAGTGGAAGGATCCCATCTAAGCAAGAGTGAGACCCTGTCTCTAGCAAAAATAGAAAAAATTAGCCAAGCACTATGGCTGGCACACCTGCAGTCTCAGCTACTTGGGAAGCTGAGGCAGGAGGATTGCTTCAATCTGGGAATTTTCGGTTGCTGCGAGCTAGGCTGATGTCATGGCATACTAGCCCAGGAGACAGAGACTCAACCTCAGGGGAAAAAAAAAAGGTGAGATGATGAACGAATGGTCAGAGAAAAATGCTACTTTACTGGCTTTAAGGATGAAGGTAGAAAGCCATCAGCCAAGGAATGTGTGCAGACTCAAGAAGCCAAAAAGGAACAAGGGAACAGATCTCCCCTAAATCCTATAAAGTGAAACTTAGCACTGCAAGACACCCTGATTTTAGCCCGCTGAGACCCACATCAGACTTAAGTCCTACAGAACTGTAAGATAAATTTATGCTATTTTAAGTCACTAAGTTTGTGATAATTTGTTTTATTTTTTAATTAAATCAGCAGTGTACATTAATACCATCATGGGGTACAGTGTACTGTTTCTGTATACAACTTGAAACACTTTCATCCAACCTGTTAACACAGCCTTCATTAAGACATTTATAGTCTATATTTAGAGAGATTCACATGTACCCTTATACGATGAACCACAGGCGTGATCCTACCTTCTCCCCTCCCCCCATATTCCTGGTCTAAAACTGGGTTATAGCTTTCCTATGAAAGCTATAAATTAGTTTCATAGTAGGGCTGAGTACAAGTTTGTGGTAATTTGTTACAGCAGCAATTAGAAAACAAATATACTGAGCAGCGCCTGTAGCTCAGTGGGTAGGGCTCTGGCCCCATGTACTGAGGGTGGCAAGTTCAAACCCGACTCCAGCCAGCTAAAACAGCAGTGGCAACTGCAACAAAAAAATAGCCAAGTGTTGTGGCGGGTGCCTATTATCCCAGCTACTCAGGAGGCTGAGGCAAGAGAACCACTTAAGCTCAACAGTTGAAGGTTGCTATGAGCTGTGACACCACAGAACTCTACCAAGGGCAACATAGTGAGACTGTCTCAAAAAAAAAAAAAAAAAAAGAAAGAAAGAAAGAAAACTAATATACCAAATCAAAGAAAATTCTAAAGAAATTACGTCAGTAAATATAAACTTTTAAATTTCTATTACTGTGTATTATCTCTGTAAGTAAAAACTGAAAACTCTTTCAAACTTAGTGACCATGAAATAAAGTATTATTACACACTTAAAAAAATTTTACTACATAAAGGCCATGATTCAAATATTAGTGCATGTTTAGATATAAATAATTTTTGTTAATAAAATTATTTGCATACCTAGTTGTTCGATAATGCTTGAAACCACCCCAAGAGGCTTTAATTCAATATCTTCAGGCAGAATAATAGTGAGTTCTTCAACAGAAGGTAGTTCCTATAATACAAAAAAAGCATTAATCTTCCTCCAGTTTCAACAATTTACCTTAAAAACAATTGGTAAATTTCCTATTTAAAATGCTATATACATCTCTAATGATGTATCATTAAGTGCTTAAAACATCTCTTTAATATTTCCCTTTTCACTGGTTGCATGGATTGCTTTCTGACAGCATTTCTTCCACCTCCAACAAACATCTCTCCACCTAAGGGAGTCAATAGGTTTATACAGTATACACCTTAAATCCTGTTAGAAAAAGTACTATTCTAGATTTTTCTAATCATACTTGAACAAGAGATGCCCTCCTCCCTAAAATGCTATTATTAAAGCCAGGCGAGGTGGCTCACACCTGTAAGCCCAGCACTCTGGGAGGCCGGAGCCAGGTAGATTACCTGAGCTCATGGGTTCCAGACCAGCCTGAGCAAAAGTGAAATCTCTTCTCTAAAAACATCCCTGCACTGTACTCCCAGCTACTTGGGAGGCTGAAACAAGAGAATCAATCATTTGAACCCGAGAGTTTGAGGTAGCTGTAAGCTACCAATGCCACGGCATTCTACCAAGGGTTGACAAAGTAAAACTCTGTCTCAAAAATAAAAATTAAGGCTTGGCGCCTGTGGCTCAAGTGGCTAAAGTGCCAGCCACATACACCTAAGGTGGCGGGTTCAAATACAGCCTGGGCCCACCAAACAATAATGACGGCTGCAACCAAAAAAAAAAAAAAAATAGCTGGGCATTGTGGCAGGCGCCTGTTGTCCCAGCTACTTGGGAGGCTGAGGCAGGAGACTTGCTTGAGCCCAGGAGTTGGAGGTTTCTGTGAACTCTGATGCCACAGCACTCTACCCAGGGGGACAGCTTGAGGCTCTGTCTCAAAAAAAAAAAAAAAAATCTAAAACAAAAATAATAATAAAATTAAAAAACAAAAGCTATTATTAAGGAATGCAGGGACATTCTACTTGAAGAGACATAATTCTACTGGTAACTATAATTTTTCCACAGAGGTTTTCTTAGCTGTTGTATTACTTTTATTAATTAACTTGACTGTGATTAAACAGTAGTACATAAAAGCAGCAATCATTTCTGGAGCTGTGTGAAAAAGAAGTCAATGTCTGGCCTCTTCAGGAAAAAAGAAAAGAAATTGAATTCTTGGAAACAATATAGGTTTCAGCCTATAAAAGCTGTGAAGACATTGGTTGATACCTTCTCTATCTAGGTTAAAAAATACATTTCTTTATAGGTAAAGACTTCTCTTGTCTGACCCAGCTACAAACTGAAACTCGGTTGCTATAGAAACCAGATATTGAAGTAGAGATGAAGTTTAAGAGAAATCTAAGAATAAAACTGACCATAGCTTTTAGATTAAATAAACAGAGCTTGTTTTGACCTTTCTCAAGTGATACTAAGTCTCAGAAGTCTTAAAAGTAGAAAGACCCTATATCAATGGCATGGCAGGAATTAATTTGGGAGAATAACTTGGAGAAATGTTGGAAGAAACGGGAAACTTAAATCATAGAAAGTGTACTGCAGATGAATGTATCATGGGTAATCACATCCCCCTATAAGAACTTAAATAAGGTTTTCTGGGGTTTGTTTTTTATGTTTTTTAAGACAGAGTCTTACATGGTTGCTCTCAGAAGAGTGCTTTGGCATCAAAGCTCACATCAACATCAAACTCTTGGGCTCAAGCAATTCTCTTGCCTCAGCCTCCCGAGTAGCTGGAACTACGGGCACCTGACACAACACCCAGCTATTTTTAGAGACAAGGATTGCTCTTGCTCAGGCTGGTCTAGAACCTGTGAGCTCAGGCGATGCATCCACCTTGGCCTCCCAGAGTGCTAGGATTACAGGAGAAAGCTACCACACCCAGCCTTAAATTAGGTTTTTAACAAAATCATTTAACCAGTTAATAAGCAGTCATCTAAAATATACTTTGTTTCTGTGACATGCTATATTCTGATAAAAGATTACTTATAAAGAGTCACACTAAGGGTCTCCATCAACTTGATGCACAAGGAAGTCAGTGACTTGCCTCTGTATGGTTACTCTGCCTGATGTTAGAGGAAATAATTTTTCTCTCAGAATTCTTTTGTTTGCTTCTAACCAAAGAGCAACTACTTGCTATTTTAACATATTAAACAAGGAAACCTTCCTCTTGGCAAGACCATGGTTTGAAAGTGGCCCACATATTATTAGATTAGAGAAGGGAATTCAGTTGTTAGAACAAACTGTTAGAGAACATGAGACATGGAATGAGCGTTGTAAAAGAAGTTTTTGGCTAAAGAAACCCCCACACCTTGTGAAGTGTAAGACTGGAGAACTAATGTTGGGTGACTCCAGAAAAAGAGGGCTTTAATGATATTTGGAGGGCAACTGTGACATGAGTCACACACTGATTCTAGTTCTGGAAGAGGCACCTCTTACAAGCAGCCAATGACATTTGTAACACAGAAGTCAGTAATGCAGCCAATTCCTATGTCCGAAAACAATGTCTTAAAACATTTTGTGATAATATCTGTTCCAATGCCCAGAGAAATTATGCTGAGCTCTAGAGCAAAAATTGTCATTACTTTTGGATTACTGTAAAGCCAACTGGTTAAGTAAAGTCAGAGTAAAGTCAGAGTAAAGTCAGAGTAAAGGCAGAAGAAAAAGTAGGGAGGTCTCCAGGAGATAAAATGCTGTTATATTTGTGAAAACCTCTAAACTAGGTGGGAGGGAAGACCATATGCCCCAAATCAATGTTATTCTCACATTAAGTGCTGCTTAACCACAATCAGAGGCCTTAAGTTTCTTCTCTTCCATCACTAGAAATAAAGTTCCATGTAACAGGCTCGGCGCCTGTGGCTCAGGTGACTAAGGAGCCAGCCACATACACCTAAGGTAGTGGGTTCGAATCCAGCCCAGGCTGCCAAACAACAATGACGGCTATAACCAAAAAATAGCTGAGTGTTGTGGCGGGCACCTGTGGTCCCAGCTACTTGGGAGGCTGAGGCAGGAGACTCGCTTGAGCCCAGGAGTTGGAGGTTGCTGTGAGCTGTGATGCCACGGCACTCTACCCAGAGGGACAGCCTGAGGCTCTGTCTCAAAAAAAAAAAAAAAAATCCATGTAACATAATCTTTATGCTTTGATACAAACCTAAACTCTGATACTGTTGTTATTATTACTTGTTTAAAACATGGAAGTAACACATGTTGCTTTTTTAAAAAGGGAACAATTCAAGTAGTACAAATTCTCCTACCCTATTTCAACCACTCAATTCCAAGCTCCATAGAGAGCTATTGTTTTTTTTTCTTGTTGTTTTTGCAGTTTTTGGCCGGGCCGGGTTTGAACCCACCACCTCTGGTATATGGGGCCAGCGCCCCACTCCTGTGAGCCACAGGTGCTGCCCTCAATACATTTTGTTATTTTAGTGTTGCTAGTACTGATTTAGATCATCTTTTCTTTAATTACAGTTGTCTTTGTATAGGTCTCACATAAGTGCTTATTAGGCTTATTCTAAGCTAATTTTAAACATTACTTGCTATCATAAATTTCTAGTTACTTAATACATTTTATACCTATTATAAATGAATTATTTATTTATAGGGTATTATTTGAACACAAGAAACCATCATGTTGAAATTTATTTCTAGTGATTTTCTCATTTCTTTACTATATGACCAATATTTTTGAAAAAAAAATGTTGCCCTCCTTTTCAAATTAGTATGTTATATTTTTCACTTTTGAAATGATAGTGGTAGCCTGTGGCTCAAGTGGCTAAGGCGCCAGCCACATACACCTAAGGTGGCAGGTTCGAATCCAGCCCGGGCCCGCCAAAAATGACGATGGCTGCAACCAAAAAATAGCCAGGCACTGTGGCAGGTGCCTGTGGTCCCAGCTACTTGGGAGGCTGAGGCAGGAGACTCGCTTGAGCCCAGGAGTTGGAGGTTGCTGTGAGCTGTGGTGCCCGGGCACTCTACCCAGGGGAACAGCTTGAGGTTCTGTCTCAAAAAAAAAAAAGAAAGAAAGAAAGAAAGAAATGATAGTGGTTGGTATTTCCAGAATCTCAAGTATCAAACATTTATGATGGCCATGGGCATGACATCTGTCAGGAATACTGCAAATGCACAAATGCTAAACATAATGATGCATTCAGATTGGAATTTCTTTTTATTAAGATTAAAAAAGTATCCATCTATTCCTATTTTATAAGTTTTCTTTTCTTTCTTTTTTTTTTTTTTTTTTTGAGACAGAGCCTCAAGCTGTCATCCTGGGTAGAGTACCGTGACATTACAGCTCAAGCAACCTCCAACTCCTGGGCTTAAGCGATTCTCTTGCCTCAGCCTCCCATGTAGCTGGGACTTCAGGCACCCACCACAACGCCTGGCTATTTTTTGGTTGTAGTTGTCATTGTTGTTTGCCCGGCCCAGGCTGGATTCGAACCCACCAGCTCTGGTGTTATGTATGTGGCTGGCGACTTAGCCACTTGAGCTTATAGGCACCAAGTCTTTATAAGTTTTCTAAAAATCAGAAATGACCATTGAACTTTATTATGTCTTTTCATCATTTTGAGACTATAACTTAATTTCCTGTAAGTTGATCAGTTCCGTCTAGAGGGTCTGATGAAGTCCTGATGCTCTGCTACCAGAAGTTCTGTGAGACATCAGCATGAAGAAGGGAAGATACACAAAACCATGATATTCAGTGAGCAGGGACTCACATTTATGGTCAAAAACAGAGTCTGGCAGGCACCTTAATTCTTGTTGCTACCTTTTTCCTGACACATATTATAAGAAGAAAGAGGCTCGGCGCCTATAGCTCAACCGGCTAAGGCGCCAGCCACGTACACCTAAGGTGGCGGGTTCGAATCCCCAGCCCGGACCTGCCAAACAACGACAGCTGCAACCAAAAAATAGCCGGGCATTGTGGCGGGCGCCTGTGGTCCCAGCTACTTGGGAGGCAGAGGCAGGAGACTCGCTTGAGCCCAGGAGTTGGAGGTTGCTGTGAGCTATAATGCCACGGCACTCTACCCAGGGGGACAGCTTAAGGCTCTGTCTCAAAAAAAAAGAAAATGTCTGCTGTTGTTTAAAAGTGGTACCACGTGATTTTTCACTTAATTATATGCTGACCATATAGGATTATCCTATTATTCCTCTGTCCTCCTTTCTCTACATCTTTGTCCTTTTTGAATCTACAAAATATTAAGTTCTACCTTATGACTAAAAGCAAAGGGCTTAAAGCAAAAGATATTGTCGGCCTTAACCCCTGATGAAAGTTCCCTAAGACCCATTAAATTACTTCCCTGCTTTAGAAAGCAGTACAACGAATGAATCTTTGATGACTGAGGCAGGTTAAAATAGCAAAAAGACCACTGCACCACTTTTGAAAATGACTCCATGTAGACCAGCCACCTGGGCCTCCAGGTCCTCATCTGAGCAATAAGGGGCCTTCCCAGTTCTAATGCTTTTCAGCTTCTCAGTGCTGTAACTCCCTAAGCATTCACTGTGTAATCCTATAAGGGCAAGAGCAAAACAATCAGATATCACCCCCAGGACCTCTTAAGAAGTCTTTGTGCTCTGATTCTTACTAATATGATAATGATTGTTTTCTTATTATTTGCCTCCTTTGAACAAAAAATTAACCTGTTAATTCAAGATTCTTGTCACTTGGATTGTAGTTAACACAGGTCTTATGAGACAGACAATAGACTGGCTCTCAGCAATAGCAGGAACAGCAACACTCCAGTCTTCTTTAATTGGCAACATGCATCCCCATGACTGGTCATTTGGGGTCATTTGGGGTCCTAGAAAGCAATGGCTACAGAGAGAGGAATTCTCATTTCAAGGGAAGGATGGGCATGAACCTAGCAAAAACAGCTATCGTGCAAGTCTCCACGCCTAGTTACGGTTCAGGTTCAAGTGGCTTAACAACTAAACAAACAGTTTATTTTATAATACAGGGTTTTCTAAGATTTGCTAATCTTTAAACTTCTTAGGTTTCAAAAGCCCATTTGAAAACAATCACCTGAATTCTAATACTCCAGAGGTAACAATACTGATACAGTCTCTGTTTCGTTAGTCTAGTGAATTTGGCAACATTGATACGGTTTTTTCACAATGTTTAATGCAGAATGATAAGCAGCTCAAATTTTCATATTTTTCCTTTAACCACCTGTAAAAATGGGACAAATATTATATGGCATCTAGTCTAAGCTCTAAAGAATGAAAAGTGCATTGTCTGTGACTTTGGGCAAGTTAACTTCTCTAACCCTCAGTAATCTCATCTATAAAATGGGGTTTATACCCATCTCACAAGATTTTCATGATTGTTCAAGAAAATAATGTCTTCACAACATTTAACACATTGTGAATTGTGTCGTTGTTGCTACTGATATTGTTTTACGATGGTTGGTCTTATAATTATCGACCGGCATCATTATTAGTATTATTATAAAAAAGACAGTTAGAAAGGATTCTGTTAAACCCCTGAAGACTGCATTACTTTGATTTGAAAGCCAATTCTTTCCACACTGTTCTAAATGAACCTATAAAAATTGTTAGATCCAAGTTGGAAAAGCCAAGAAACTCTCTCTCATATGGTGTCTTTTGCCTTTAATAGTTTTTCTCCCTC
Source organism: Galago senegalensis (assembly GCA_963575145.1). Lineage (NCBI taxonomy): Eukaryota > Metazoa > Chordata > Mammalia > Primates > Galagidae > Galago > Galago senegalensis. Next base: position 31,476 of record CAUYTI010093035.1, on the reverse strand, counting down.
AACCCCTCACTAATCATCTGTCTCTCCCAATTCATGTCATACCATTAATACCATTAAGTGGGAAGAGAAGATGAAATCAGATGAAGACATACTGAAACCAGTCAGCTGAATTCCTGACACACAGATTGGAGGATGACTAAAAGGATGACCGGAAGAGACGTTTCCCCTCCTAAGCAGGAGGCACGAGTTGTACTCCCGTAAATGTCACCAACCAGCTGTGTGACTGTGAGTGGGTTGAGAAACCTCTCAATGGCCTCTCTGTTCCCTTCCAGCTCAGAGTTGGCCTCACAGACCACTCCACTGCTTTCTGGACTCCTAGGATCAGGTTAAATATTAAAAAAAGAAGCCTGGTGCTGTTCAAGAATGCAGTGTAACTCACAGTCCTTAAAGTACAACTTCAACTCATTGACTTAGAGAAATGATTTCCAATGCAGATTAAGATAATTCCAAGTGATGCTTTAGTTAAAAGTTAATTCTAAATATTTGTTACAGAGTTAGCACTTTGTTAGTTACATACTTTGAACTTGTCTCTGTTTTCATAGAAGCAAATTCTACTTCTACAGGGCTAAGGGATGTTGAAATAAAAATTAGTTCTGGATCTTGCACATGAAGAGTGAATAACCAAGAGACTTCAATTACCTAAACGGTTCCTTCCATTTTTTTCTTAATCTGAGATCCTACTTATCTAAGCAGAAGTCCTTGCTACTGGATTTACTTTCAATAACTTTGGAAGCCAAATAAAAAGTAATCTTATCTATGACACTTCTCAAATAGTTTTTTCTAAGTCTTCATTTGTTACATCATTGTTATACACAACTACATGGTATAACACACCTATATACACCCTGTGGTATAGACTTACTCACCCACACCATGTGGTACAGCCTAACATGCCTGAACCATGTAGTACAGCCTGACATGCCTACACCATGTGGTATACAGCCTAACATGCCTGCACCATGTGGTATACAGCCTAACATGCCTGAACCATGTGGTACAGTGTAATACACCTACACCATGTGGTATAGCCTAACACGCCTGCACCATGTGGTACAGCCTAACACACCTGCACCATGTGGTATACAGCCTAACATGCCTGCACCATGTGGTACAGCCTAACATGCCTGAACCATATGGTATACAGCCTAACATGCCTGAACCATATGGTATACAGCCTAACATGCCTGCACCATGTGGTACAGTCTAACACATCTGCACCATGTGGTATAGCCTAACACGCCTGAACCATGTGGTACAGTCTAATACACCTGCACCATGTGGTATAGCCTAACATGCCTGAACCATGTGGTTCAGTCTAACACACCTATGCTCTGTGGTACAGTCTAATACACCCGCACCATGTGGTATAGCCTAACATGCCTGAACCATGTGGTACAGTCTAACATACCTACACTCTGTGGTATAGCCTAACACGCCTACACCATGTGCTATAGCCTAACACCTACACCACATGGTACAGCCTAACACACCTACACTCTGTGGTACAGTCTAACACACCTACACCATGTGGTACAGCCTAATACACCTACACCATGTGGTACAGCCTAACACACCTACTCTCTGTGGTATAGCCTAACACACCTACATCACATGGTACAGTCTAACACACCTACACCCTGTGGTATAGCCTAACACACCTACACCATGTGGTACAGTCTAACACACCTACACTGTGTGGTATAGCCTAACACACCTACACCATGTGGTACAGTCTAACACACCTACACCGTGTGGTACAGTCCAACACACCTACACTCTGTGATATAGCCTAACACACCTGCACCATGTGGTATACCCCAACACACCCACACAACACGGAATAGCCTATTGCTCCTAGGCTACATCCCTGTACAGCATGTTACTGTGCTGAATAGTGTAACAATTATAACACAATGGTAAGTGTTTATCTAAACATATGTAAACATATAAAAGGTAAAATAAAAATAAGGTAGAAGATTTAAAAGTATGCACCTGTATGGGGTACTCAGGAATGGAGTTGGAAGGACTAGAAGTTGCTCTGGGTGTCAGCGAGTGTGTGGTGAGTGATGTGAAGGCCTAGGATGGTAGTGTATGTTATCAGAGACTTTATAAACACTACACACTTAGGCCATCCTACATTTATTTTTAAAGGATTTTTTTTCAATAATAAATTAACTTTAGCTTACTTTTTAAATTCTTAACTTTTTTGGCTTTTTTGTAATAACACTTAACTTAAATCATAACATGCTGTACAGTTGTACAAAACTTTTCTTTCCTTACTTCTTATTCTGTAAGCTTTTCTTATTTTAAAGTTATTCTTTTTCCTTTTTCTTTTAACTTTTTATTAAAGACTAAGATGCAAACACACGTAAGCCTAGACCTACACAGGGAGGAGCATCAATACGACTGTCTTCTACCACATTTTGTCCAAATGTAGTTGGAGCCGCCATCTATGATAACAATGCTTCTTTCTGAAATATGTCCTGAGGATATGCCAGAGACTGTTTTATAATTAATTTATTTTATGTATAAGTAGAAGAATTTCACTCTAAAATGAAGATAAAAAGTATAATCCAGTAAGTACACAAGCCAATAACATAGTCATTTATTACCAAGTTTTGTGCACTGTACATAATTATATGTGCTGTACTTTTATGAGACTGACAGGGCAGTAGATTTATACCAAAACATGTTAGTAGTGCATAGTACCGTGCTGCTAGGACAGCTATGCCATCCCCAGGCAAAAGGAATTTTTCAGCTTCATTATAATCCTATGGGACCGCCACTGCATACAAGGTTCATCCTCAGCCAAAGCATCATTATGCAGCACAAAACTGTACTGAATGGCTGAAATGTTACAACTCTGGAAAAATTTTAAATAGATCATCTGCAGAAATGCTGCTAGAGCCCTTTAGAGTTAATTAATCCAATCCATCTGTCCAGTCAGAGCAAAGATAACCCCTGTTTAAAAAGAGGAGGCAAGAACCCTTGTTTTCTGAGACATACAAAGTGTTTCAGGGACTACTGGCTGACTGGGGCTAGCTCACAAGGACACCAAGTTAGTCAGCACGGCCTGTGACCAACAGCTCTCATGTGCTAATAAACTGAGCAGGACAGAAAATCCCTCAGGCCTCAGCTACAGGAAACGATGAATGGCAAGAAAAAAATCCAGCATATTTCATGTAAATTCCTTTGAGTCATAAAATTGCTTGAGTTCTGAGATAAGAAACACTAGCGGATAAAAAGATGGTTTCTCTAATGATCAGCGGAAAACATCAAAACACTAATAATCGTGTGCTACGGTGCATTCTCTATTTCCCATCAGTTTCATCAACCAAAGTATATCAGGGTAGAGGAGTTGGTAAAAATTTAGGGAAAAAGCCCAAGGAAATCCCATTTCTGTTCTATTCCTCCAACTAAACTTTTCCCAACATGTATTTTTTTCTTTTTTAACAGTGTGAGAAGGAATATTACATGAAAAGAGATTTAAGACATATCACAAGCTCGTTACATGAGAACATTGCCTTCTGGAAAAGAGATTTAAACTTACAGGGATTTTTAAAGGTTCGTCGTGGATATACACACATCCCACATCCCAGCAGCAGCTATCTTTATGCTCAAATGTACGGAACTAGAGACCTATTACATCAAAAGAGCAATTCTATCCTAGAGGTCTTTTCAAAGAAACAAGCCTCAAATGTAACACTTCTTCTATTCAATCACCTAACCAGTTCTGCTGATCTGACATCTTAACGAGACTGACGATCAATTTATTCATTCATTCATTCTCCCAGCAAACATCTGTTGAATGCCCACTGCAAAGCTTAGCATTATAATTACTCTATAGGCTCTGGAAATCCTGGCTCTAAAACTCAAAACCCATAAAACCTCGAATAAGTGTCTTAAACGCTCAAGTTTCAGTGTTCTTATCTGTAAAACACTGGTTTCTGGTATACAACTACTTTTTACAAGCCAAGCCATAGGAGCTCCATCTTCCTTACTCAAATACCTCCCTGGGAGAGAACCGCAAAGGTCAACCTGGAGAGAGACTTTGATGTATTTTGAAATTATTTTTGGATTGGACACAGAATCTCAGGCAGGTTGCTCTGGACCCTTCCCCTGGTCTAAGCCAAGGACTGTTCATTGACTCACTAAAAACAATCATTTATATTGATGGTAAATAGTTGGAGGCTCAGACAGTGGCTGAGATGAAGAGAACTTTGAGGATATCGAGCAAAGCCAGTGTCTCATTCTGTCTTTGGAAGCTGATCAAGAAGACAGTAAAACTGCAGAAACTGAGTATGACAGTAATGCCTAAAACTTCCTTTTAACACTGTAGCTGGTTGTGGGTGTGAGTGAAAGGTGGGAGAGATTCTGTCACTCTTGGGCTGTCCTACCAGCACATCCCCAAACTGAAAGGTAGCATGCTACACATTTGATTCCCGTGTCTTTAAAGATATAAGTTCCTTGACTGGCTTGGAGGAGATGGCAGTCCAAAACTGTCCTGCTGATATCTTGGGGTAGGTCAGCTCATTTCAAACTTCTAATGACTTTTCACCTGTGGAACATCAGCTAATTTTTCAAGATTAATTTCTTACATGAAGATTTCCTTACTTATAACACTTTACGGAATGTGATTTTTAAACATCTGGCTACCTTGCTAGGTTGTAAGCTCCTTAAGGAGGAGATTATGTCTCATTTATTTTTTGTGACTCCAGGAGCCAGTCCATGCCTGGTATATCACAGGTGCTCAATTTTCTAGAATGCCTAGGCAGTGCTGAAGAGGAATCCCCAGTGTGAAGTCTGGGATAGTGAGACAAGCAGTTCAGGGCAGCCCTTGATATTTCTCTTGTAGGAAAATCAGGCTGTGAACCAACAAGGCTCAATGGCCCTTTTCTCTGGGCTGCTCAGGATTTCTGAAGCAGCAGCATCTAGAACGTCTGCCTTTAAATAGTCCACATTGCCCAAACAGCCATACCTCTTTTCTAGAGACTTAATCCTTGATACCATAATGAATAGAAGGGAAAACAGCAGGAAACATTTGAGATGTATGTTTCTATTTGCCCCTAGGGATAAACTCTGTGCCCTCCTATGTCTGCTATGAGCCCTGGGAGGCTCGTCAGGGGGCTTCCTGGCTCTCTTGCTTCCTGTTGGATTTATTCCCCATCTCCCTCTCTGCTAGATCCCCATGGGTTGGTAGCATCCCTCACAAAGATTACAGCTTTTTTTAGGAGGTCTACGGCTCTGGTTTCTGGTAGTTTCTCCTCCCCTTAGCACTTCTGGCAAGGGTAAAGAAGATAGTAACAGCTTCCCACAGTTGTTACTCGGGGGTGTTACAACTTTCCTGGTTGGCTTCATGTCACCCATAACTTTGTAAATAGTCTCTCTATGAACTCTATGAAATAGAGGGTCCATCTATTTCCTGTAGGGACCCTGACTTACAAACATTCAAAATTAAAATGCCTGAAACCTAAACGTTTTGAGTGATTAAACTTTCTTCATCAAACACAAATGACAAATGATTACCTGTACTCTTTTTTTACACAAACATAACTTTGTTCTAGTCAATCACACAAATAGAAAAAAATTAGAAATTTGGTTAAATCACAGCCATGAATTCAGCAATCTTTTATTCTGGATTTATAGGCTCATTCATTAATTTTTTTGTTTTTTATTTCTTTGAGACAATCTTGCTTTGTACCTAAGCTAGAGGGCAGTGGTGTCAGCGTAGCTCACGGCAACTCCTGGGCTCAAGAAATCCTCCTGCCTCAGCCACCTGAGTAGCTGGGATGAGCAGGCATGAGCCACTATATCCACCTAATTTTTCCATTTTTTTAGAGACAGGGTCTCACTCTTGCCCAGACTGGTCTTGAAATATCTCCAGCCTCCCAGAGTGCTAGGAGTATAGATGTGGCCACCATGCCTGGCCTATAGACTCATTCATTTTTTTAAGCTCTTTTTCAGCATCAAAACTAAAATTTTTTTGCCCCTTATATATATTTTTACAAGTAGTATTTGTTCCATTTAATAAGTTATAAATTTTATCATCTCAGTAATAACTAATCAACTCTATAAAATTCAGCAACACTCCAACCTGGACTTGTCTACTTTACTCAATGCAAATTGAGTACCAACTATAAACCATGACTTTTTGCTTTATATCTTGAAACCCTGAAATCCACCCTCTACATTATTACCATAGTGGATTTACAATAGTAAATGGGCTTTATTCCCCTTTATTTAGCAGGCCCTTGGCTCCATCATAATCATCTATATGGGATACTACGGCATGCCCTCTCTGTCAGGGTCCAGACCAGCTTCCTCAGCCTCATTCACCAGCACTCCCAATCTGATGTTTACATTATAATAATACAGAACTGTTTATACTTCCTCCAACACATAAATATGTCCTTTCATGATCATCTACCTTTGCCTATGCTTTTCTTATTGCTAAAACATGATAGTCTCTGACTTATTTACTTGCCTAACTCATTATCAACATTTAAAGATTAGACAGGATCCTCCAAAAAGATACTGCAATCTATTGGGCTGGGCTGAGGGGGCCTGCTCTGAGTTTGTATAGTATCACCTCTTCCCCTTCTCAAAATGACCTGGGTTGTTTTATTCCAAAAAATGAGTCTGTTTATTCCTTTAGATTATTAATTCTTTGATAGTAGAGCCAGTGTGTGTTTCTATCTTTATCTTTGTATACTTGTCACTGAGCATTGTGTCTGGCAAACTCAAGTTAAGTTAAGCATATTTGTTGAAAGAAAATTGCCAGTTTTTCATGAAAAGAAAATTAAAATATCATCTCAAACCAGTTTGGGCATTGATGAAAGATCTTATATTTATTTTGAAATAAAGGCATACTTTAAAGAGTAAAATATACTGAATTTTTCCAATAATCTTCTACCCACACTCAGCTCTGTTTTCTTTATTATTTTAAGACAATTATTTATTTAATTAGTATCCTTTTTGTTGTTGTTGTAACTTCTGAGGATAAGGTCTTGGTCTCTGAAATTGTTTCAAACTTTAAACAGTGTCTATGCCAGCAACTCACTCCCAGTAGGAAATATACCAAATTACAGAGTCTGACAATTAAGTTCTTGAACTTGCCACTGTGCTCTTACATTGGCAGCACTGTATAAACAACTTGTTACAGTACATAACCTTCATATACCAGTGTTTCACAGCTGTCTTCATGTCAAGGTGTGGCAGTATCTTGCTGAGAGGCATTCATTATTGCTGTTGTTTGTTTTTGTGTGCTGTTGTCAGAGCTTAGATTAGACCAATGAACAAATGCAACATTTCTTCCTAAACTCGGTAATAGTGGAAGTGAAATCAGGAACATGTTAGTCCAAACTTATGGGGATAATAGCATGAGGAAAATAGCAGTGCACAAATGGATTACACATTTTTCTGCAGGGAGAAAAAGTATCACTGATGAAGAAAGGTCAGATCAGGGTGGACAGTAAAGAGCAGAACTGATGAAAACATCGCAAAAAGTTGTCAAATCATTTATCAAAATCATTGGCTAACCATGAGAAGCCTAGCAAATCAAATAAACATCGATAGAAAAACAAGAAAATCTTGGTGTGAGACAAGTATGTACAAAAATGGGTTCTTGTACCGTGACAGTGCACCAGCTCACATAGTGCAGTCTGTAAGGCAGCTTTTAGCCACTAAAAAGATAACGAGATAGCTAAATTGAAATATCCTCCCTACTCACCTCATCTGGCCCACAATGACTTTTTTCTTTATCTGAAGATAAAGAAAATATTGAAAGGAAGACATTTTGATGACTTTGAGGACATCAAGTATAAGAGAAGATGACAGCTCTAATGGGCATTCCAGAAAAAGTTCCAAAATTACTTTGAAGGATGGACTGGGCTCTGGCATCAGTGCATAACTTCCCAAGGGGAGTACTTCAAAGCTGACCATGGTGATATTCAGCAATGAGGTAGGCAGCACTTTTCCAGGATAAGTTCGTGAACTTCATTGTCAGACCCTGTATGATCTATTTAGACCCTTTTCTTTCTTATACCCATATGGACTAGACCATAGAATCAATAATATTATGTTCTTGCTTCTTGATGCACTATTTATCTTTCCTAGAGTCGGCCTTTATCACTGGAGTTTTTTGCAACAAATTTTGTTAATTGAGTCCTAAAGTTCTCCTGCCTTGGGACTGCCTTTGAGCTTGCCTACAACCTCTAATGACTCTTAGGTCAAGGTCTAATTCCATTCATCACCAACAGAGATGAGATAGATGTATGCCAAGTACAGCGATAGTCCTCTATCTCTCTTATTATAAATACCCTGAAACCCTTTTTGAATGACATTAGAGAAATAGGTCTGTATAACATCATGAAGTGTGAGTCCATGTTCCCTACCAGACTTCCCGTTTCCTATTCTCTAAACTTTAAAACATGTCCTCTGATTTTCTATTTCCTGAGAGTAAGATGTCAAATGCCTGCATACTCTCAGGGAACCATAAAAATTCTAGGAGTAAATATAGGAAAAACTTCTCTAGATATTGGCCTAAGCAAAGAATTTTTGAAGAAGACCCCCAAGGCCATTACAGCAACAACAAAAGTAAACAACAACAAAATGGGGCTTGATTACATTAAAAGGCTTCCGCTTCCACAAAGCAAATAGACAGCTTCAGAATGGGAGAAAATAGTCACAAGCTGTACATTCAATAAAGGGCTAATATCCAGAATCTATGAAGAACTCAAGTAAATCAGCAAGATAAAAACAAACAGCCCCATTAAAAAGTGGACAAAAGACATGAACAGATGTTGTTCAAAAGAAGATAGACAGATGGCAACAAAAAAAAAAAATGTGGAAAAAATATTCAACCTCACTGATCATCAGCTAGATACAAATGGAAGCCACCATGAGATACGCGGCCTTTCCCTGTCAGAACAGCTACTATTAAAAAATCAAAAACCAACAGATGCTGGCACGGACGCAGAGAGAGAGGAACCCTCATACAGTGTTGGTAGGACTGTAAACTAGTACAACCTGTGTGGGAAATAATACAGCGATTCCTCAAAGAACTAAAAGTAGACCTACCATTCAGTTCAGCACTCCTACTACTTGGCATCTTCTCCTATAATTTTTTCTTAAAATTAAATGATTTAAAAATTCCTAACTCTGCTGACTAAATAGTCATGGGAAGGAAATTGGGAAAGGATACAGGATGTGAGTGGACAATGCATCCAAATTTTATAATTTGTCACAATCTGCAGGCAACTGATACTAACCAAAAAATACATAAGGATCTCTTCTTAGTTCTCCACTATCCCTCTTAACACAAATATAGTGCATATCAGAAAACTGCATTCAATATCATTTTCACGGGGACACGTGCATTACAAAAATATGCAATCCGAATAGGTCACAGAGGAAAGTAATAAATGTAACAAATAGCTAAAAGATGTGTTCAGACAACTTCTAACTTTTAGAGAAATTCAAAATGGAAATTTGCAGCAAAGATGCTATTTTTAGAGAACAATACAACTGACTCAATTTAAGTAATTTAATAACACCTGAGAACATTTATAAATGCCTATCATTCTTAATAATTAAGAGAAAGTTGTCTTGGAAATAAGAGGCTCAAGGACATTTCAAGAATGCAGTTTGTAACTTTATTAAAGTGCATAATTCTGACTTGGGAAAGTCAAGATTAAACTGAGCAGTACTCCGGGAATAGGTGGCTCTTCTGGTGCTAACAACACACCCTTACTCAGGAAGCCAGAGTTCACGTGTCTCCGTTAAATCTGGAACATTCACTTTTATCACTCACAGTATCAACCAGGTAACAAGGTCATGAGTAACCACATACGGTTCGCACACCCCTGAGTAGTAAGTAGCTTGATAATACCTTGCGAAAAAACATCACTTTCACAGCTTGAGTTTATGTCAATATTGGAGATTTTGGACAAAGCTGGAAGGTTCCTGCAGCATCTCAGAAACCCAAGCTTTCCTCTGTAGAGGGGCCCATACTTCCATGATCCCTCCTAACGTTCCCATGTTAACATCTGAGCCTCCCAGTGAATGGCCTCATTAGCTAAACCCCAAGAGGGAACAGAGAAAGGGAAGCGTATCCATTGGAAACATGGCAGAAAGGTGAGAGGAAAAGAAATCAGCTCTGTAAACTTTAAACAAAGTCATGGATCTACTTACTGTGTAGGAGTATTTTCTTTAAATGGGCTCAATCTCATGGAGAAGCTTTACTCTGTATTATCTGAGCAACTGCTCTCCAGCCCACCCCACCCCACTGTTACCCTCTACCCACTCTGGCCATGCTGCCTCATGCTCAGATCAGGTGCCCAGAAGACAGTCTCATCTGGACCACAGTTGGGACCCCAGTGTTTGTTGAATGAATGACTGTTCCGTCTTCTACTACTCATTTAGGAAATTTTGTTTGAGGTTTACTGTGTGCAAAGCAATAACATAGACAAAGCTAGAAGACTCCTGCAGCATCTCGGAAACCTAAGCTTCCCTCTGAGGAGGGGCCCATACTTCCATGGGGCTACCAGAAAAAGAATTGAATAAGGACAGCTGTCTTTGCAGGATTAACCAAGCCAAGAAGGAAGATGAAGACACAGCAAATAATGCCGACGCAAGCCCCACAACAGAGAGTGTTACACACAGAAACTAAGTGCTTAAAACAATAGGGGACAACTCAACAACAGAAAAGCAAACAACCCAACCAAAACCGGGCAAAGGACCTGAATAGACATGTCTACAAAGGGTCAAAAAGCACCTAAAAAGAAATTGAACACATTGCTAATCACTAGGGACATACAAATTAAAAGAAAAAAAAAACAGAAAATAGTAAGGGTTGTCAAGAATGTGAAGGAATTAGGACCCAGGTGCTTTGCTGGTAGGAATGTAAAGTGGCACGGCCACTGTGAGAAACACTATGGGGGCTCCTCAAAATTCTAAACATAGAGGTGCCATCTGCTCCAACAACTCCACCTCTGGGAATATATCCTAAAGAACTGAAGGCAGGGACTCAGACAGACATTTATACATTCGTGTTAATAACAGCATTATTCTCAATAACCAAACTGTGGCACAACCCCAACGTCTGTCAACTGAAGAAGGGATAAACAAAACGTGGTATACACACGCCGCATTAGTCAGCCTTAAAATAACGAAATTCTGACACAAACCACAGTATCAACGATCCTTGAAGACATTATGCCAAGGGAAAAAAGTCAGACACAAAAGTTTAAAAATCGGATGATTCCACTTACATGAGGTCCTTAGAATAGTCAAATTCATAGACACACAGTGTACAATGGTGGTTGCCCAGAGCCCAGGAGAGGGGTGAAGTGAGGAATTATTATTAAATAAACACAGAGTTTAATTTTGGAAAGATAAAATTTTCTCTTTTTTTCTTTTTTCTTTTTTTTTTTTTTTTTTGAGACAGAGTCTCATTTTGTCACCCTCGGTAGAGTGCCAGGTGGCATCACAGCTCACAGCAACCTCAAAGTCTTGGGCTTAAGCGATTCTCTTGCTTCAGCCTCCCAAATAGCTGGGACTATAGGTGCCTACCATAGCACCCAGCTATTTTTTGGTTGTACTTGTCATTGTTGTTTGGCAGGCCTGGGCTGAATTCGAACCCACCAGCTCCAGCGTATGTGGCTGGCGCCCTGGCTGCTGAGCTACAGGTGCTGAGCCAGAAAGACGAAATTTTCTGTAGATGGATGACGCAGATGGTTGCACAACAGTATGAATGTACTTAAACCACTTAAAAATTGTTAAAACAGTAAATGTATGTTCTGTGTATTTTGCTATAATAAGAAGGAAGAGAGAGTGTTTCCTGCCTGAGGCTTTGTGAAAAGGCTTGTTGCAGAAGGATCTTGACCTGGCTGTAAATGTTGGACGGACTAGACAGAGGCTGAGAGTGGGGAAGACAGCCCGTGCCACCAAAGGCACTGGGAACTAACTGAGGGCGTTGGCAGGGGATCAGGTACAGAATCGCATGACCAGAACAAGAACTATAGATTAGCTAAGGCTGAACGAGCAACTGCGTGTTTCAAGGGGCTTTGAATGCCACGCGAGAACATTCACATGCCAAGGAGAGGAGGATGTGACTAGGTTAGACCCCTAAAACGATGTCCTTGTCTGCACCAAGTGGATTAGACAAGGGCAGAGAGGCTGGGAAGCCAGGGCAGAGTTTGTGGTCAGAGTGCAGTAAGAACACAAGAAAGGAAAAGACTTCAAGCCCCTAGTACTTTAACACAGGACTTCTCAGACTGAGAATCGCCTAGGCTGCTTGTGAGTGATTTATAAAGTTACATTGTTATTGTTGTAACGTCTCTTACATGTGTACAACATTCCTCGTACCTAGAGCTCCCATGAAACTAAAAACTGAAATGGAATTACAAACCTGGATAGTCTTATTTTAAAGCCTGTCCTCTTTCCAGCTTTTTAGTGCTTCGCTAGGTCTTCCAAGCTTCTTCTGCAAAACTAACGATTGAGAGCCAAAGACCTGGGTTCAAATCCTGACCCTGCCACTTGCCTGGCTGAAGACTGGAGCAAGTTCGTTTCTTCATCTCTAACGTCAGCAGAACGACCTACCTCACACAGCTCTTAGGAGAATCTTAAGAGATATGGAAGCACCCTGCTACTCATAAAAAGTTTTCACTATCACAATCTCAGGAACTTGTATTAACATGAAAAAGACAATAGAAATCTGCTGAAGTATAAGTGACATTTTTGGAAGTACTCTGAACTATTTTAAAAGAGAATAATCCTAAGAGGGACTTTACCCAACAAATGTAAACAGTACAACCTAATTCTCTGTACCCTCAATGAACCTGAACCAATAAAAAAAAGAGAGGGCAGCTACTCGGGAGGCTGAGGCAAGAGAATCACTTAAGCCCAAGAGTTTGAGGTTGCTGTGAGCTGTGACGTCACAGCGCTCTACTGAGGGCGACATAGTGAAACTCTGTCTCAAAAAAGAGAAAAAAATAGAGGCAATAATCAAACACTTTCATAGGAAAGAGGTGAACATTTACTCTTAACTGCTCATACTCAGGGGAGCACGCACTCCTCCATCTCACGCCATCATCTGCAGGGGAAGAAAGTAGACAGGTTGAGGACCAAGGTGTGTTGTTGACAAAGGCAAACTGAGCCCAGGCCTCGTGGCTCCCAGATCTGTTCACCCATTAACAGCTAGAAATTGAATGAATAGAGCCACAGCCAGAGCAGCACCCTCTGGAAAGTATTACCTGGGACCCTTCCACACACTCTTTGCAATGTGCTAACATGGGTCTAGAGGAAGACTCAGCCCTTCCCATGGGAGAGGGAGGGTCACCACCCATCAGCACCTTTGCTAGTGCTCTCAGAGAAAGCTCCCTCTCCCGCCCAATACGCTGCAAAAAACAGGCAACACCGCATGGACCCATGAAACTTACATTCCAACCTGACGCCAGCGACAGTATTATTTGCCCCTGTTCCCTTAACTCTCTTTTTAAAAAGAATTTCTCTGGCAGAGCTTATCAGATTTATAACTCTCTAAACACTGGCTTTCTCTCCCTCTTTTTCAAAGGGAATGCCCTCAAGAGCAGAGTTACTAGCACCAGTGAGATTTCATTCCTTCCAGAATCCTAGGAACTATTAGATGGCTTATTTTTTTTAGATTGCTTGTTTTTACTTATTTTTCAAACTATTGTTGCACTTCAAAGTCAACTCTGAGTGATTTTTTTTTTGAAAAGTTTAGACAAAAATATTAAACAGAAATGTTGTTGGTTTTTGTTCTTTTTTAAATGAAATACTGTTCAGGAAAGGTCACACCTGCCCTCTCAGGTCTGTGCTTGGCCCTCTGTGGGCTCTCCTCCTACAGACCTCACACAGGAGGAGCAAATCTGAGAAATGCCATCAGCACTGATGCTCGGAGTACTGGCCACTTGTCGCAAGCACCCCAAAACATGCATCACAGCTTACACATTCTGGATATATTTGGCCAAAATGGCCTAATTTTAAATGGCAACAATTAGGGACACTTGCCCCCTGCACCGATGACTACTGTTTTTTTTTTTTTTCAACAAGGGCTGTAGCTGGTGTAATAATTTCTCAATCCTCTTCTCAGCGGAAGATCAAATTCTGGCTCCCGGGTGAGCATTTCAAGAACTGGTAAGGTTGCTAAATCCAAGAATGGTCCCAGTGTCATGCAGAGGACAGGGGACACCTGCAAAGAGGGAAGTGCAGAAGCAGTTTCTGTGACTGCTGAAACCTGTCAGCAGGAAACTACAGGAGGTTAGAGCAAAATGCATTTTCTTCACTATTCCTAGGCACAAGGTCAAAGTAGGAATTATATGGCAAATATTTAAACACAAACAGCAAATATTCGAAGAATGAGTATTCTTTCGGAGGATAAATTACATACATGTGTAAGAACATAATCTACCAGCCTCTGGTAGCCCTCACTACATATTTAAAGAATTCTTACAGTAGAATTAAGAGAAAAAATTAGATTTGGATAAAAATAACTCAAAGAACAAAATTATAATACCAGATCCTTCTATGATGAGACACAAAAGAGGAGAACTTTAGTCATAAAATGATCAGAAAGAAATTTGGATTTGGAAATCCAAATTCAGTCCAAAAGCTCACAGAATGTTTAGCAAACGAAAACCTCAACCTAAGTGGAAGGAGGGGAGCCGTAATCTGGATCAGGAATAACAGAAAGGATCAACCAAAAAGTCTTCCTGTATACATCAATTTCATCCCAAGGACCTCAACCTGAAAAGAAGTTCAAACAAAAAAGCAGGGACAAGGCTGTGAATAAATAAAGCTGGTTTTTAAAGTACACAGCCACTGCCCTTTCTCAATCTTCCTGAAAGTTGTTGGCCGCTTCTCCCCCTCTGCTATTTGTAACTGGTTTATTTCCTTGTGTATAATAAGTAAAAAACATCGTATGAATAAATACAAGTGTTTGTCAACATATTTAACACTCTAATGTTCTCATTCTGGAATTTTTACTGTGAGTTTACCTCCAAAATTGGAATACTATAATGTGGAAAACTCAGCATCATTGGGTACTACTATGATGGCAAGAATGGAATCACATTTCTGAGCAGTTTCTAAACATGCAGTCTCTCTAAGGCCAAAAGTTTATTTCAAAACAAGAAGTAAACACAAGGCTTAGTGTGCCCTTCTACCTCCATCCCTCCCCACCCTTCTCACAGAACCTATTCCACCTATGAGAAAACAGAAGAAAGGCCAACCCCCAACCAAGTGAAAAAGCACAAATAGCAATCAGGCCCCGGGATCAAGCAAGCAAAGAGAGAAGGAGGGACCTATATTTCCACCTTGACAAGGGTAGCAAGTGGAAACCAGCACACTGCTGTCCTTAAGGCCAATCGGGTAGCAGCTTCTCCACTTCTGCAGGGAACTACCGTGAGGGTGAGAAGGCAGCATGTCCTGGGGTACCTCTCCTGTGGCTAGACAGAGGAGAAGTGCTCCCCAGCCTAAGTAAGCACTGCGCTAGGCAAATGCAAGCAATGTGTATGCTTTCTCCGCCCCATGTAACATGTAGATAGGGCTCATGCAATGTGAGTTGAGTTGAATTCAATGGAGAAAGTAGGGAGGGAAGGAAAGACAGAAGAGAGGGAGAGAGAGAAAAAAGAGACCACTGGGTATTGATGACGTTATAATAGTTTTAATTGAGTACTAACCAGCAGACTGATTGCTTGATTATAAATCTTGGCATATTTCAATAAACTTAATGCACTTTTTAGTCTAAATGAAAAATGCTACCGAGAGCCTAAAAGATATAATACATGAGTAATAACCTATGGGGTTAAAACAAAGATTACGTAACTTAAGTTTTATTTACTTGGAATAAGAAAACTAGAAATGAGTTATAAAAAATGTTGATATCTCCATCCTGAATCTTTGTGAATTTTCTTATGTAGACACCTTAATCCTAAAGCAATAACTATGAAAATTAATCATTTGAACACCTATTGGCTTCTCTACTAGATTGTTGGTATGTAAATGGGGACATCAAAATACTAAGGAACTAAATATTCCCCTTGTAATTTTTTCCCCCACTTATTTTCTTAACAGACTCACTTTCAATATACATATAATAGGGATAGACTTCCACTTAGGTCCTATCTAAATGATGAGACACCTCTCTATACAACAAACCTGTATAAATAATTGGGAAATACCATCTGCTACAAATTTTGACTCATCTGAGCCAATGGCTACTAGCTTAGCCAGTGTAAAATTTTCCCACTGAAATCAATCCCAGATTGTTTTGTACAGTTTTATTACTTGGATCATTTTCATACTAAGGCCTAAAGACATGATTATCTTAAGAAAAACCTGAACGATATGAAGATTAGAATATAATTCAAAAAGGGCTCGGTTCATTCACCTTAAACTCCAAGATGGTTATATTTTTTTCTGGACAGTGCAGGTGAAAATTCATTTTGCCAAAATTGCTAAAAATATGACAATCTAGACTCAAAACACTAAGGATTTGGTTTTAAGATGCCAGAAATAATTTTATGACCTTATTCCTTCCCTTAAATCATACACAGAGGAGATTTGCCTCTGTAAGAGATAACAGCTTACATGTATATTAATTTTTAAGCCATATCAAGTAGCAGTCTGCCCCGCTGATAATCTATCACTCTTCTTTCCTACTAAGACTACCTAGTTTTAACATTATTTGAAGATATAAAAATATCATTTAATTAGTCATTCAGGAGGCTGCTCTCTTGCATTCCAGGAACACCTTCTAATACAGGGTACGGAATATAAAGATTATATTCTTGGGCAGGCCAGGACATCCTTGAAAAATTATTCGATTTCCTCCAGAAGAGTATTATAATGCAAACAAGTGAGTCATGGGACTAAGCGGGAGCAGGGCAGGATTCAGTTTCACAAGTACAGTTGCCTGTAACATTAAAAGACTTCTCATCTAATGTTTCATTGCTTACCTCTGGCTGGCTGGAGCAGGGGTGGGAGAAAGGGCTATGAAAAGAGGGGAAGTTCATTTTTCAAAGGCACTTAGGCAAAAAAACATGGCAAGTTGTATTATTATAAAATATGAATAATATTATACTGGGCTGGGCGCAGTGACTCACGCCTGTAATCCTAGGACTCTGGGAGGCCAAGGTGGGTAGAGTGTCTGAGCTCACAAGTTCGAGACCAGCCTGAGCCAGCACTGGACGTTGTGGCGGGCACCTGTAATCCTACCTTCCTCGGAGGCTGAGGCAAGAGAATCGCTTGAGCCCAAGAGTTTGAGGTTGCTGTGAGCTATGAGGCCACAGCACCTCTATAAAGGGCAACAAAGTAAGGCTCTGTCTCGACAGAAAAATTGAAAAAAAATTTTTTAAAATAAAGTTATACTTGTTAGCAGGAGTCTAGATGTACCTTGCCTAAATAACTCTAATCAAGCCACCAAATTATTAGTGTAATTTATAATTATAAATATGTATAAAGTTTTAAAGTTCAGATATAAAGTTTTAAAAAGTTGAAAATCCAGCACTTAAAAGGCTTCTTTAAAAGATGAATTAAAGAGGGTTCCAGTATGAACCATCAGGAGGGTTCCAGTATGTACCATTTAGCAGGTATGATGCTTTAAAGCAACAGTTGTTCTGAAAATCAAAGATACATAGTTTCACGCCCTGCAACTCTTTTCTCAATTATTTTGCATTATGTTGCTCAATGAAAATAACGAGGTGGCTACATTAATAGCAGTAAAGTCTTCATCACCACCACCCCACCACCACCACTGAACAGTACTGAGAGATCAAATAGGCTTCCTTCTGCCTCAGTTAGGGATGATCTTCTAACTACCCTGCACTCGACTATAAGGTTAAGAAAAACTCATTAAGTCACAGGAAAAATGGAATACGATTCATACTGTTGTGTTAATTGACTTTAAAAGACAGTCCGTTAACTGATAATAAAATGAAGTATGAAGTCTTATTAAATAGCACTTAGGAAAACAAAATGATTCCCTGCTAATTGCAAATACAAGCAACTATTTACTAATGTCATTAAAATAAAAAGACTGTAAGTCAAAACACAGCCAAAGCATCGTGTTCTGTGTACTCTGTATGTTTTCTCACTGGCGAAAAATGTATCCAGGAAAAACCCCCATGGACAAAAATGACCCACTAAGAACATAATCTTATAAAATATCCTTGCAAAACTGGACCAAGCTCTCTTGTTAAAAATGTGATTTGAAAACTACTAATTCTGACCCAAACCTGATAGGTTCATAATGTGAAAAATCAAAATTCTCTCCCTGTTTATATAATAGTTTTCAAATGCCCTAAGCACCATACAGGAGAGACCAAGTTTCATCTAATTCCCACTGGGAAATGGGCAAAGCACATTACCACTCACCCTTGTGCCTGGTACACCACCAATAACTGAGATCACAAGGGAAGAAATCCACCCTCTAGGAATGGAACCAACAAATATAAATAAATATGTAGTTTTTAATTTGTTTTCAAGTTGATACAAATAATCTCTGTATCTATGTGTATTCAAATCTATAATGGATACATCCAGCTCCATCCCCAGTCCAATTTAGTTCTGACATATAGTCAGGGGAAGGTAATGGAAACTCGCTTAGGCCTCTGTGGTCGCTGCAGTTATATTCAAATCAAGACAATAGGAACTGTACTTGGCACGCTCATAATACGGCCTTATAATATAAGGTTAGGAATGAAAATGGACTAAACCATTTTCATTGAAGGTAACTTGGGCAGAAGTAACAATGTGCAACGTATTGCGAAAAATAAGGTGTGAAACAAAAGGGGTTGCAGAATTAATTTCCAGGATAAAATACTGCCCAAGGCGAGATAAAAAAGGAAGGAGAGACAAAAGTCTCAAAAGGGATAACTAGGTTCTTAAAATGTTTCTTAGAGGCGTTATTCAGTGATCCTATGCTCTATTTAAAGTCTACTTCACCGGCAAGAAAAGAATTTCACGGAGACAGATATTGTGCAATGGAATGTAACAAAGTATTGTTCAAAGGTATTGTTTATTAATTTCTGTCACTGATTTTGGATCCATTCCTAATGGTAACTAAAAGCGTTTTGAATTGAAAACATTAAAGGGCTGTGAAATGAAATAAATGCAGAGAGCCAGGGGTGCAAGGCCTGGAAAGAACAGGCGAAGGAGGGTGGGGGAAGGGTCTTCACATTCTGACAACGCGCGGGGGCAGAAAAGCAAAGGAGTGTTCATACCACTAACACTGTATCAGTCTTCAGAAACTAAAAACAGCACTAACAGTTTCAGTTCAAGCAATTTATTCCACTTAGAAAAGCAGACTAATAAATGGATACGTCAATTAAAAAGAGGACAAGGCACATTGGCAACTCACTAAAGTCTTTCTGCTTGAAAAGAATTAGAATTAAGAAATTTCTTGTAGTTTTGGCTAAACGAGCATATTTTTAAATAAACATTTGGGTTCCATCAGTCCTGCATAAAAGTGGTCAAGAATCTGTCTGTTGATCATGTTTATTTGCGGCCGATCAAAACCTCTCTCTATAGGAGTGTATCGAAACCCAGCAATCACCCTATAGCCAAGGAGTTGAATATTCATACAGAAAAATCACATGATCGAGCAGATTTATTTTATTTTAGATTCATGATCACCACCCCAAATGGACGCTCAGCACCACTATAGTTCTTCTCATAACCATGCACTCCCATTTCAGACAACTGCTCCAAACCTGCTCTTCCCTCCGGCCACCCCAGCACACATACTTCACTCCAGCCTCAACTAATGGCCTCATGCTTTGCTGGGAAGACAAAAGCATTTAGATAAGGGCCCCAGGCCCCACAATCCTGTTTCCCTCTCTCCCTCCTATGAAGGGGGAGAGGAATCCCTCCATCCAACAAGACTAGGGCCCCCACATAAGCTTTTAACCTTTTGCAAAGACCCATTCAAGGAAAGAAAGTTCAAGGATGGCTGGAAACGAACTCCCACCTCTCTACCTGTACCAGTGCTACCTATAGCTATTTCCTCTCACTGGAATTAATGTGGAAGAGTGCCCAGAGACAGGAGGTCTGCCATAAAAATTCCTTGGACATTTGCTGAAAGTCCCATCTTCTATTAAGCTTGCTCCTCCTCCAACCACTCCCCCTGGCAGCATCATTAACTAGCATGACCACAGCTGCAGCTGCATCCAGAGAAAAGTACGCACTACATTTTGGGGCTCCTATAGCATTTGTATCCTCCTACAGCACAGGAAGGACATTTGGACACACTGCACATGCTCCCTTTTCCTGCTTCTCATTCCACACTATAAAATGAAATACGTAAGAGGAAAGACTGCCCTATTTACTGTCTATCACAGGGGTCCTCAAACTTTTTAAACAGGGGGCCAGTTCACTGTCCCTCAGACCGTTGGAGGGCCAGACTGCAGGCCCCAGGACGAGTTGGCTGCTAAGCAGGACAGGCAGTGGTGGCAAAAACGCCTGGCTGGCCGGATAAATGTCCTAGGCAGGCCTCATGTGGCCCGCGGACCTTAGTTTGAGGACGCCTGGTCTATTGGATTCTAAATCAATGCCTGAACAAGCCCAAAGTGTTTCTTTAACCAAATTGAGGGGAAAGTCCATACAACTTTACACATTAATTTCCAACTTATCTCCTATTTTCTCCACAAGAACTATATAAGATAAAATACAGAGTGGACATAAAGTTCCCGTGCAATTTAAAACAGTTTAACATAGTAATACTATTCAGGGGTGAACAACAGCACTCCTATTTGATAAAAAACAAAAAAATCACTTTTCTTGATTTGAAAATGTCACTTAAACATGACGTAGATAAGCAGAGTACCACTTAATTGCTGGAAGGACAGTCTAAGTCTGTAATGAGAAAACTGAACATATTTTTTTCCTCAAGGCCATACACTAAGAGTGTGCTGGGAGAGTCACTTAACTACTATTCATCTCCTCACCACCAAAAAGAGCTTCCATTTTAAGATTTTTATTATGTGTGTTATAAAGGTAGTTGATAATTCTATTAGTAGGACTAAAGTTTTCATTAATCATTCTAAATAAATGTGGGGAGGGCAGCTATTAAAAAGAACAAGCAGATTTTTCTTCTGGGCCGTACTACACAGAACTCAATGCAAGCCACTTTTTAAAAAAGCCCTTCGGAACACAAGTGCTCCTTTTTCCTATGGCTTCTTACAAGATCACGATTATGCAGGAAAAACACCTACTATCCCTTTTCTCTTGGATTCTTTTATTTCCCAAGAGCGATGACATTCCCCATGTGGAAGATGAAGCGCTTAAAAGAACCTCACAGACTTATTAACTCCAGTAAACTTAAAAATTAAAGGAAATTCAGTCTCAGCAATTTGGAACCTCTGGTTAATGATGAAGGGAATAAACAGTGAAGCAAAAAACTCATTAATCAATTCTGTTGATCCGTCAATCTCCATTTCCTCAGAGTGAAATTGGCGAACTATACTGAGAAGTAAAATAAGACAAATCTCTGTGAGACTAAAAAGTTCAGCCAGCCCAGGTCTGGCTCGGCTAACATATATGGAGAAGGACACAGTCAAGATTTGAAAAGACAAAAAAGAAAAAAAAAAGATTTGAAAAGACTAACATCTATAAACCTGCAATTTATGAGAAACAATTTTACTAGTAATACAAAGAAGATAAGGTTCTAAATAAAGCTTTTCTTATTATGATTTCAATATTCTTATTTGCATGAATGACAATGAGCTACTTTTTAGTCCATTAGTTCTGGCGTTCCTATATAGGAACTAGTGGAAAGTCACAGAGGCCATAATTAAACGAATCTACCAATTACTTTAATGTATTCCAAGTGAAAATAAATATTCATAAGGAAAGCTTTATCAAGTAAATAGTTTTGAAATAAAACACCAGGACAAGTGGCCAGTTAAATTACTTTATCAAAGTGACACAAGTTTTTTAATTTTTCAAACTAAATACGCAGGGTCCCTCTGACGTTCCACATCTAACTGCACTCACCCACTCTTAAAGATGTAGCATTGAACTTCAGAGTCAATCATGTCCAATTTTTAGGATGCCTTTGGAATTGAAGTCTTAAGGCCACAACTAACAAAAAGCAAGCACTTGGCTGCTTCACAGCAGGATGCAGATTCCTTTTTCTAAGCAGAATTCCAGACATTCCATGAGTTTCCTACAAAAATAGATGTCCATTTGAAAGTAGGCCAGCCTGAGCTCAGACCAACATAAAATAGCCAAGAAACACACTTATTACCAGGAGGGTCTCCATTGCACTGGTAAACAATGCTAGAAGTTTCTGTTCTTCAGTACTACCTGGAATCTTCCTCTCAGCTCCTCCTTCCTATCGCAGACACTGACCCCTGTAAAGAGATAGCCTTGGGTTCACGGAAAAACCATGTATTAGGAGAGCTTTTAGGACAAAACATGGATGAAGTGCTTGATTCTCCAAACTGCTTCCTTAAAAGTTGATTCAAATAATAATAAAGGTTGTTACTTCTCCTAATTCAATGACTTGAATAAGAAAAATAATTTTTTAAGTAAATCAAAGTACCAGGATTTTTAAAAACATGACATGATAGCTCATATGATACATCTTAAAGAGTACAAAATTTAAGCAAGAATAAGATCTTTTTTTTTTTTAAAAAAAAAGACAGAGCCTCAAGCTGCCGCCCTGGGTAGAGTGCCATGGCTCACAACAACCTCCAACTCCTGGGCTTAAGCAATTCTCTTGCCTCAGCCTCCCCAGTAGCTGGGACCACAGACGCCCGCCACAACACCCAGCTGTTTTTAGGTTGTAGTTGTCATTATTGTTTGGCAGGCCCAGACTGGATTTGAACCCGCCAGCTGTGGTGTATATGGCTGGTACCTTAGCCACTTGAGCTACAGGCACCAAGCCAAGGATAAGAATTTTTTTTTTTGAGACAGAGCCTCAAGCTATTCCCCTGGGTAGAGTGCTGTGGCATCAAAGCTCACAGCAACCTCCAACTCCCGGGCTCAAGCGAGTCTCCTGCCTCCACCTCCCAGGTAGCTGAAACTATATGCGCTCACCACAACACCAGGCTATTTTTTGGTTGCAGCCATTATTGTTGTTTGGTGGGTTCGGGCAGGATTCAAACCCGCCACATTAGGTATATGTGGCTGGCGCCTTAGCCACTTGAGCCACAGGCGCCGAGCCAGGATAAGAATTTGTTAAGCAGACATCAGAGTAAAGACTTGGTTCTAGTCTTTGTGGTAGTGAATGTGTGTAAGCAGGAATTACACTGGTCTGTGTCCATCTTTAGATGGCCCGAGAGTGGTGGGAAGCACAGGCTGGTCAGAAGAGGATTATATGATCTTCTAAATCCTTTTTACAGAAAGATTCATCAAATCCCTTCTCTGTGCCAGGACTGTGGTTGGCAACTGTGAGCCAAAAAGGACCCAGCTGGCAACCTTGTGGAGCTGCACAAATAGACAAATAATCACACAAACAAATTCCATTATCATCCCTTAGGATCAGTTCTAAGAGGACATATTAAAGAGAATAAGAGGGAGACCCAATTTTGGATAGAAATCAACAAAATCTTTACCAAAACAGAGTAATGTTCATACCAAGTGGAAGTTAAATAGGCATAAACCAAAAAGGAAAGGGCATTCCAAGGTCAGAAATCAGTGTGGGCAAAGGCCTGAAGCTAGAGGGCAAAGCCTGCTGAGGACCGAGTGCTGCAGGAGGACGGGGCAGGTATGGAGGGGTTGAGTTTAGTTATGTCAGAGCTGAGACTGGCAGGTGCCAGGCACCAGTCAATACTGAGTATTTAGGGACTCATTAAAGCCCTGGGAAGCAGAGAGTAACATGATAGAATTTCTGCCACGCGAAAATGGGCTGAAGTTGGGCCTACAGTACACAGGTGGCAAATAGCGGCTAGCCTACCACAGTACACCTAAGATGACAATAGTAGCCTAAATCAGGAGGGTGGCAGTGGAAAAGAGGGAACTGGGCAATTGTTAATTGAGGGAACTGGGCAATTGATTCAGTGAATCCTCCCATTCCATGCTTCTTACTCTCCTTGTTGGTTAAGTCCCTTCCTCATGCCTGTCTGGAGTAGCCCCATATTGCAGAAGCAATTCCACCTCCAGAAAAATCTGGAGCCAGTTCATTTTCTAATATGTCACACTAGAGAAATGAGAGAGATACAAACGAAAAATGCCAGGGAAAAATGTTCTGCCTGAATTCAAGTTCAAATCTTCATTTCTCTAACCAACATTTTATAGCTCAATTTGTCTGGGGTATTAAAGAAAATTAGCGTATATTATGATTCTTGCTGTGAACACCAGGCAGTAATATACTATATCCTTTCATCTATGCCATTTAATGGATGCATAAATGTTATTCCTTTTATTGCTAGATCAGCTCGCTAAAGCTCACAGTGATGTGCCTGGTCACAGAGTCAGAGAGATCAGGAGCGGGGAGGTCAGGGGAGCAGGAATCTAAACCCGTGCCCTTTCATGGCCACATTAGGTCTTTAGCAACAGTTCCTTCTCACTTCTCACTTTCTCCTCACACACATTGACTGACCACTCATTAAAAATAATAAATATGTCCACTGCCGCATCATACTAGTTTGACTAAGGCTAGGAGTGAGGCACAAGTTATTCTTTCTAGCCTGGCCCAGAGTTAACCATGAGATCTCAAGCAAACCATTTTGCTTCCATTTTCTCCTGAGTCAGATAAAGATAATGGAATAAATATACCAAATTTGAGAATTATTGTTAATAATGAGAGTCCCACGGGGTACAGAGTTCCCCCTTGGTGTCTTTAAGAAATGCCTTTCTGCCTAGCTGCGGGGTGGGCGGTCAGCAGGAGGCAACTTCAGGGCCAGCCTCGGCTGGGGGCTGCTTGCCTGCGGTCACTGGTTTTCTAGGACTGCCTGCCCTCCTTCAGAGACTGAGTGAGGGCCATGTGAACGCAACCAGTGGAGACACACAGGCTGCCGCTGATGAGGAACCCTTGCTGCACTCACAGCGGCTCACCAGGCCTGCACGGCAGCCTCTTCCTCCATCCAAACCTGCTTTCTCTTCCTTCCTTTTATATGTGAAAGTTCCTGATAAACATCCTGAACCCCAAACTCCCTCTTGGCACTGCTTCTAGAGAACCCAAGCTATCACGCTCCACTTGCTTCGGAGATACTAACTAGGCAATCATAAAACTTAATTGCATATTTGAAATGCCAAGAACAGACCTAGTGAGTAACCTGATTTCAAGTTGTTCTATTAATTAACAGAGTATACTTTTATTTCCTATTTAGAGAAAATCAATTCCTACCTGATACTTTAAAAAAATTTTTTTCAAGTTAATTTAATTATATGCCAAGTTTGACCGCTCAACTTTTTATCCCAGACAACTTTGGAAGAAAGTTATGAAGCTGAAAATAGAAGGATAAACTAATGTGGCTTATCCACTATAATGACCGTGTCCCTGCAGTGAAACGGCTACAGCACTGCTATATGGAAGAGAGCACTGCAGTAGAAACAGGCAAGATTCCTTCTGTTACCACCACAGAAAGGACCTGTTAGCCTCTCTGCTCCCTGCATTTCTGATTCAGAGGTCATATATTTAAAGGTTTATAATGAACATTTCCCTTCATTTCATATATCCTATCAAAACAAAAGTTCATTTAAAATATCAATGAAACATGTATCCTGGGCGGCACCTGTGGCTCAGTAAGTAGGGAGCTGGCCCCATATACCCAGGGTGGTAGGTTCAAACCTGGCCCTGGCCAAACTGCAACAAAAACATAGCCAGGCGTTGTAGCAGGTGCCTGTACTCCCAGCTACTTGGAAGGCTGAGGCAAGAGAATCACCTAAGCCCAAGAGCTGGAGCTTGCTATGAGTATGACACCACAGCACTCTACTGAGGGTGACAAAGTGAGACTCTGTCTCTAAAAAAAATGAAAATAAAAACAAAACATATATCCTCGTCATAGCAGATGAAAATTCAAAGAACCTGTCATTCTACTCTTGCAAAACACAAATTTGTAACTATATTTTGAAAAAATAACTTCTGAAATATAAAAAGAGAATCAATAACATTAATAGAATTATTTTTGTAAGTACATATGCAATTACATGATGTAAAAAACATATGAAAACAAAACAATCAAGGCATTTAGGGATTTTCAGCCTAGCTTTTAATGTATTACACAAAGCCAGTTCTATATCTGCTTGACATCAGTAAATTCCCAAAGGCAGCAGCATGTATATAAAACCAACAGAGATAGCAGGTTCACTCATGAGTTGCTGCCGAAGCTTTATGCAACCAGAGTCACTAAATTCAGTTCTTCCATCAGAGTGGAATCAGGCTGACCCTGGGAAACTCTTGGTTCTCACTCTCCTAGAAATGAGAAATTAATATATATCCCTGCTTGTTTTTAGTCAACATCATAAATTTATTTTTATCTAAATCCGGAGGTAATATCTATTCTTTTTTTTTAAATTAAATCATAGCTGTGTACATTAATGCAGTCATGGGGTACAGTGTGCTGGTTCTATATACAATCGGAAATATTTTCATCAAACTGGTTAACATAGCCTTCAAGGCATTTTCTTAGTTATTGTGTTAAGACCTTCATATTCTAGAATGTCTTTCTAGAATTTAGAAAGAGTCACATGTACCCATGTAAGATGAACCATAGGCATGGTCCCTGGAGGTAATATTAAAAAACTGGAATTTTAAGCTACCTCGGTGAGTATAATTTTTTAAAAATTACATGGATAGCCAGGATGTGAAGGGAAATGTTCACTGTAAACCCCTAAATTACATGGCCACTAAATTAGATAGGCAGAGAGGCCAAAAGGTCCCTTCATCGAATATTCAGCATTTATTCATTCAAACATTAGATCCTCAGTACCTACTAACAGCCAATGAATGTCTGTGTGAGCAGATCTGTTCTTTTTTCTTTTTTCTTTCTTTCTTTCTTTTTTTTTTTTTGGAGACAGAGTATTACTCTGTCACCCTGGGTTTGAGTGCCTTAGTGTCATAGCTCACAGCAACCTCAAACCATCCTCATGCCTCAGCCTCCCAAGTAGCTGGGACTACAGGTGCCTGCCACTATGCCCACCTAATTTTTCTACTTTTAGTAGAAATGGGGTCTCGCTCTTACTCAGGCTGGTTTCAAACTCCTAAGCTCAGTCGATCCACCTGCCTCAGCCTTCCAGAGTGCTAGGATTACAGGCATGAACCTCTCCACATCTGGCCTATTCTAATATTGATTACCTTGTAGAAACAAATTCAGAATACAAACTCTACCAAAAGACGCTCATGCTTAAGAAATGGCAGAAAATGAACTGCCACATACTAAAAGTAAACTAAAAGAACCACAGATTAGATGTAAACTAAAGATTCATGAGTATTACTGCCTTAGTGGTATCCAAAAGAATATGGAAAAAAGGTCACCCTGGAATGAGGACTAGGCAGAAACAGCTGTCAGCTTTTGGTCAACTGCTACCTCACTAAGATTAGTGCTTAAACAGAAAAGCCTAATAGGGCTGCCAGGTCACACTGCAGGTTATTCAGACGTTACCAATAACTGAAATTCAACATAAATGCTTAATGTTTGAGGATGCCACAGAAACTCTGAGGAATCACAAACTTCTAAATGTGTTGTAAGCACTTATGCAACATTTTTATAAACAGAATCTGAGAAGGATAGTATTATTTTTCATTTTAGGATTCAGTGATCTTCCTCCCTGAATTCAAAACCAAACCAAATATACACTACGCAAGCCAAAGAGGGGCTGAAAAAAATAGCACTTGACAAACTGACCCCAAAAATGTGACCTCCCGCAGAGAAACAGAGGTGTTGAAACAAATCAGGTTGATTCCTGTTTTTATTAATGTTTAATCATTTACTGGACATACTTCGTTTGCAATGAAAATCCTTGTTCGTCAAGTTGAAAGATGAATGATAATTGCTTTTTGAGCATGTTAGATTAACCGGATTAAGGTAAGGAACTAGCAAAAGGGCAAAAAAAATTTAACGATTCTTCCTAAGACTTCTGTGTCTCTCTTTGGGTGTGCTACAAAAGGAAAGGATTTTAAACAGAAAATTGTATTCTTTTATCCCTCAGTGAATTGGGATAAATTAAATACTTGGTAAAACCAGAAAAGTAGAATATGAGTTGGATTTATTTTTCAAAAAACCATCTGTCTGTGTGAGACGGGAGAATCAGGGATTCATTCTATAAAGACCATGTTCATGTTTAATTTGGTTGTGTTTTAAAGAAACTGAAGGCTTCTGCAGACTGTTTGCATTCTATGCTACTAACCTACCGCTGGGCACAACCACCAAATTTTAGTGCCACCTCCATAAAAGCCAACGGAGTGAGTTTATTTTTCCCAAGGTTCAACAGAGATCTCTTGTGCTTAGTCTGAGGGCAGTGGATTCCTGCATTAATGCATATTTTTATTAAGTTCTCACTTTATTTCAGCATGCTACAGATATTTTCCAAAGGTTTTTAGAAACCTTCTAGTTTTCTGACTTAAAAATTCAAGATATAGTCATACATGCTGCATATTTAAATATTCCTGCTCCAAAGGGAATAATGTAAAAATCTCTTAAACCTACCATTGTTAGGATTAAATCATTTTAGACTTAATTTTCACTGGAAAATGACCAAAGGGCCCCCAAAGCTTCCAAAGCCTCTCTTGCTTAAGCAGGGAGTTAGCTCTCCAAACAGCACTGAAAATTCAACTAGTCACCAGCAGCTATAGGTTCCATGTATTTTCCCAAATCCAGAAATAGGAGGAGATAAAGAGTGCAGTGAGTCACATCTACTTAGGCAGTGATTATGACTGTGGGTTTTGACATCAAGGAGACCCAGTGCCCCTGGCTTTGCCCATTGCTAACTATATGACATTGGGCTAGTTTTTGAACTTCTCCAACTTCTCTCAGCATCCCTGTTTCAAGATATAAGTGTCAAGATGAAGATCTGCTTTAGGGAAATCAGAAAAAAAAATCTAGGAAGATGCTGCAGGCAAGGCATTCAGCATGGTGGCTGCCCTCGAGGTGCTCTCTGCAGAGGCGACTGCCCTGATCCTTACTGTGTTCTTGGTGCTGTGATCAGCCCAAACACCCCATCTGTCAGCTGTACTTAGAAGGGGCTTGGCTGTCAGCAACATGATTGCCTGTCTCTCCCTTCTCCCCAGAAATAGTACAGACAGAGCAGAAAAGTCACTGGTTGGGAACTAAGAGGTAAGAATATTTGCCCTCAAGGGCAAATCCAGACCAGTAGCTTGAAACTGCACCCAGTCTACTTGGGAATGCAAACATTAATTATATAGGACAGTGATATGATGAGAATAATAGTAAAAATAGAGAAAATTGACACTCATAACAACCACCTCAGAGAAAATTTCATTCAAAGTTTTCAGATAAGGGACACTCACAGTCATTACGCAAATTTCTAAAGACCCTAGAAAAGCAAAGATGGAAATACAAGTTTGTTTCCTCCCAAATGTTCATTACAGCCGGCGCAGTGGCTCACACCTGCAATCCTAGCACTCTGGGAGGGAGGTGGATTGCCTGAGCTCAGAAGTATGAGACCAGCCTGAGCAAGAGCCAGACCCTGCCTGCACTAAAAATAGAAAAGCTAGCTGGGCATTGTGGCAGGAGCCTGAAGTCCCAGCTACTTGGGAGACTAAGGCAAGAGGCTGGCCGAAGCCCAAGAGTTTGAGGTTGCTGTGAGCTGTGATGATGCCACAACACTCTACCAGGGCAACAGAATGAAACTCTATCTCAAAAAAAAAAAGAACAAATGTTCATACCACTATGTTCTCCTGACAAGGTAAAAACCACATACAACGCGGCACTACATGATGAAATGAGATGTATGGGATGGGGGAGAATGGGCATTCATGGCACGTGCAACACAGAACCATGTGGCTTTATGTAAACGAAAGGGTCAGGCCCTCTCCACACTTCAGAACATTCTGCACGATGTCAACCTAAGGTGAGAGCCATCAATCAGCTGGTAATTTTAGGACTAAACAACTGAGAGGACAAGATAATCCTGGAATGTTTCACGCCCCTGGATGTGCAGACCCTAATGCACATGTGAGTCACGGCATTGAGTCTCACAACCAAAAACTGCCCAAATGTCACTAAGAATAGGAGCTTAATGACAACGAAGAAAAAATGTGCACATTTTTAAAGAGCCTTTTGACTATCCCAGGAATAAATGCAACAGTTTCATAAAGGAAAAAAATTAAATTTCTTCTTTTAAACCACAGAATTCAATTAATCTTAATTATTACTTCATAATACATAATCTCTCCTTACTGGTCCATACACGAACCACTTTTGTATTTAATCATTTGTTGTTATGCATATAATTGTATATTTTAGAGAATATAATACACCCTCCCAAACCCACCACCTAACACAAGAACCAGAACATTAACAAATGATTTATATCTACCAAGTTTTCTCTGCATTCACTGCTATCCTGAATCATATATTTATCATTTTCTTTGCTTTTTAATGTATACATTTATCATATACACTTCATCTTAAAAGCACATTGCTTAGTTTTATTTATTTTTATCACATTACAATTTTAAGGAAGGATGTCATATCAATAGATTTGAGAAAGCACTGGATAAAATTTTAAGTGAATTCTCAATATAAACTCTTCATAGATTAGGAATAGAGAAAGGAGAACCTTTAACTTTATTTAATTTCAACAAACAGGCTCAGCGCCTATAGCTCAACCGGCTAAGGCGCAAGCCACGTACACCTAAGGTGGCGGGTTTGAATCCCCAGCCCGGACCCGCCAAACAACAATGACGGCTGCAACCAAAAAAAAAAAAAAATAGCCAAGCGTTGTGGCGGGCGCCTGTGGTCCCAGCTACTTGGGAGACGGAGGCAAGAGACTCGCTTGAGCCCAGGAGTTGGAGGTTGCTATGAGCTGTAATGCCATGGCACTCTACCCAGGGGGACAGCTTGAGGCTCTGTCTCAAAAAAAAAAAAAAAAGAATAATTTCAACAAACAAACATCACACTTAGTGGGAAAACATTAAACACACAGTCTTTAAAATCAAAAGCAAGGAAAGAATGTCCATTGCCATGACTTCTCAGCATTATCCTGGAGTTCTCAAACAGTACGAAAAAAGAAGGTAAAGGAAGGGATAGAAAGGGGGATATAAAAATGTCAACTATGACTGTATACACAGAAAGTCCAAAAGGATCTGCTCAAAGACTTTGGATAAAAAAAATAAGAAAAAAGGTTAATTGATGACTCCATACTGAACCGCAGCGTCAAAGCATTCTGTAATAGACATACTCTTACTTGACAATGCAAATGTTACTTTCTTTGCATTATTGTTATTATTGCTTAATACTTTGTTGCAGCAATCGTCTGATTTCTTTTCTGAATGTATTTATCTTCATTCATTCTTTACGAGGTTTTTGTTTCTAGTCCTTATCTTAA
>CAUYTI010093034.1:0-77133 GCA_963575145.1 Galago senegalensis | reverse complement strand
GCAACTAAAAAATAGTCGAGCATTGTGGCAGGCGCCTGTGGTCCCAGCTACTTGGGAGGCAGAGGCAGGAGACTCGCTTGAGCCCAGGAGTTGGAGGTTGCTGTGAGCTGTGATGCCACAGCACTCTACCCAGGGGGACAGCTTGAGGCTCTGTCTCCAAAAAAAAAAAATATTAGCCCATGCATGGTAGCACACTCCTGAAGTCCCAGCTACACAGGAGGCTGAGGCAAGAGGATCCTTTGAGCCCAGGAGTTCGAGGCTCCAGTCAGTCATAATCATACCATTGAACTCCAGCCTCAGTTACAGAGCAAGCCCAACTCAAAAACAAACAAACAAAAAGAATGAGAGGCGTTGAGCAGAAAACAAAATGAGGGCAGTGGCCCTTGAGATAGGGGAGGGTAAAAGGGAGATTCCAGCGGGTGGCACCTGTGGCTCAATGGAGTAGGGCACTGGCCCCATATGCCAGAGGTGGCGGGTTCAAACCCAGACCTGGCCAGAAACTTAAAAAAAAAAAAAAGGCTCGGCGCCTGTGGCTCAGGTGGCTAAGGCACCAGCCACATACACCTAAGGTGGCAGGTTCGAATCCAGCCTGGGCCCACCAAACAACGATGATGGCTGCAACCAAAAAAAAAAATAGCCAGGCGTTGTGGTGGGCACCTGTGGTCCCAGCTGCTTGGGAGGCAGAGGCAGGAGACTCGCTTGAGCCCAGGAGTTGGAGGTTGCTGTGAGCTGTGATGCCATAGCACTCTACCCAGGGGGACAGCTTTTTGAGGCTCTGTCTCAAAAAAAAAAAAGGGAGATACCAGAAGTGGGAAAGAATCTGCAGAAAATGAATAGAAAAACTAACTTAAGACAAGGCAAAATCAATTTACAATATTGCTGGGGTGGGTCCTGTCCCAATAAGACTTTACTACTGCTAGAGAATGCAGGAACATATCATCAGGTCATCAGATCACCAGGGGGATAACTTAATGTTCAAAAGAAACTATGCACATGAAATCAGTTTGCAAACTGTAAAGTCCAGTTACAAAGGTTGTTAACATCAACTTCTATTCCTGAGAAAAGTAATAGATTCCTTAGATCTATTCCAGATCTAAGAACAAGTCCAATCCACAAACAGAAGAACATGATATGAACAAACTAAAACACAATAACATGCTGTTGAGTATGTTTTCTATTTAAGGCATATCACTTATCTGAAATAAAACAGAAAAAGAGGGGCTGGTTGGGAACAAGGGGTGGTGTCTGGTCAGAAGGGAAATGATCCACAGAGCCTGAATGACCTTTGTCACTTTTTTCCTCCACATATTCATGTATGAAAATGACTCAGCCCTGACACTGGTGGCTTATTTTTAGTAGGGGCAACAGAGCCAGTTGAAAACCTAAGCACAGTAACCATTGCCAATCAACAGCCTCACACATCAAAAGAAAAGAATAAATACTCGTTTATTCATTTCAGTGTAATATGTTATTACTCAAAGGGCACCAGAGAGTCTGCTTCTTTCAAGATATATATTTGTTCTTTCCTTCTGCCACAGTGCTGGAACCTCCCAGGGGCAGAGTTACTCCTTTCCTTTGGACATGAGATTTCAGCATTAGAAGGTCCCTTAGCCAGCTCCTAGTGGAGTCCATTTCTCTCATTTTACAACTGAGCAATCATCCAGAGTCACGTGTAAGCTTAAGACTGTGCTGGACTCTCAGTTCAGAGCCGCATTCCCCCTCCATTGTTCCAAATTCCTACGTCAAAAGCCAAATAATACATGTATCAGATGTTTTACATGAGACCCTAGATCTGGAAGAAGAAAGGATGTATCCTGGGCTGATGTCCCATTCTAATGTAATATAAACTGTGCAAATAAGGGGATCACATTGTTGTTCACTATCACATGAGTAGAAATCACAGTCTTCTTTGCTGCTTTGTAAAAATGTTAAAATTTGGAATGTTGGCTCAGTGCCTGTGGCTCAAGTGGCTAAGGCGCCAGCCACATACACCTGAGGTGGTGGGTTCGAATCCAGCCTGGACCCGCCAAACAACAATAATGGCTGCAACCAAAAAAAATAGCCAGCTGTTGTGGCAGGCGCCTGTGGTCCCAGCAATTTGGGAGGCGGAGGCAGGAGACTTGCTTGAGCCCAAGAGTTGGAGGTTGCTGTGAGCTGTGATGCCACAGCACTCTACCCAGGGGGAAAGCTTGAGGCTCTGTCTCAAAAAAAAAAAAAATTCAGAATGTTAGCCAAGCATGAAGCAAGAAATAAGAGCAAATGAGAGAATAAAAGTGGTCTGGCATCAGTGCTGCTGTCACCTACTAGCTGTGAGGTCTTGGGCAGGTCACTCTGTGCCTCTGTTTTCTCATCTATAGGATGAGGCTGAGATCAAGAGTACCTATTTCATAGGGTTTCTGTGAAGCTTAAATGAGATAATACACATAGAGCACTTAGAATAGTGCCTGGCGTTTATGTTCAATACATGTAAGTTAAAATTCTTTTTTTTTTTTTTTTCTTAGATGGAGTCTGGCCCTGTTTCCCAGGCTGGAATGCAGGGGGATGATCATCGTTTACTACAGCCTTGAACTCCTTGGCTTTGGGATCCTCCTGCCTCAGCCTTTTGAGTAGCTAGGACTACAGGTATGAGCCACTCTCAACTTTCTTTTTCACCTTTTAAAATTTTTTTTAAGTGGACACAATTTTTAAAAATTGATGCTTATTTTCCTTCAACCTTGTTTCCATCTTGTTTAAGAGCTTGTGGGAGAACAGCTAAAGACCACTCAGTGGTTGTTCCTACCCAATCAGCGGCCTGAGCAGTGAGAGCTGCAGACTAGGCTTCTGTGGCAGGCTGGGCGCTCCAGTCTTCCGTGGGAACCTGCTGTCTAGGCACAGAGGGCATCCACTGCCTTCTGCCCAGTCTGCAACCTCGGGTTGAATAGCAGCAAACTCAGGAGCTGGAGCTGTCCATTCAGCCTGAAATTCCTCCTTGGTCACAGCTTTCTCAGCGGCAGCCTGCTCTTCCTTTTCAGTCTCTTGAGGATCTCTGTGGAAATAGAGATCAGGCATGATCATAGGAGATGGTGCCACACATGCGGAGAACTTCCTGGGCTAGCATCTACCATGTCACACCCAATGAGGGAGTTCCTTTGTTGTTGTATGGGACGGCAATGACCACATAATGTGGGGGAGAGTCTGAGTTACAAAGAACAGTGGTAGGTAGGTTAGCGTGAGAGACTGGTGGTCAGCCCTGGGATCAGTAACCACCAGGAGATGCAACTCCGAGAAGGCTGCCTGGATCTAGTTAGTGAAGATTCTGAGTGAAGTGGTGAGATAGGAATGGCTACAGTGGCAGTAGCAAACTTCAGCATAGCTTGATAGGCCAATATTCCCAGAGGATAAGACACTGACATCAGCAGGGTTTTCAAGGGCAACAATGGCACAAGTTGCCAACAGCAGCTTTCCCAGGTCCCTTTCAGATTTATGATATAGACACCATCACTTTTCCTTTTTTTTTTTTTTTTTTTTTGAGACAGATACTCAAGCTGTCACCCTGGGTAGAGTGCTATGGCATCACACCAACCTCCAACTCCTGGGCTCAAGCAAGTCTCCTGCCTCAGCCTCCCGAGTAGCTGGGACTACAGGTGCCTGCCACAATGCCTGGCTATGTTTTGGTTGCAGCCATCTTTGATGTTTGGTGGCCGGGGCTGGATTCGAACCCGCCAGGTCAGGTGTATGTGGCTGGCGCCTTAGCCGCTTGAGCCACAGGCGCCGAGCCACTTTTCCTTTTTTTTGAGGGAGTCTCACCATGTCGCCCTAAGTAGAGTGCTGTGGTGTCACAGCTTACAGTAACCTCAAACTTTGGCCTTAAGGAATTCTTTTGCCTCAGCCTCCCTAGCAGCTGGGACTATAGGCACCCACCACAACGCCCGGCTATTTTTGTTGCAGTTTGCCCTGGGCTTGGTTTGAAACTGCTACCCTCAGTATATGGGGCTGGCACCCTACTCACTGAGCCACAGGCACTGCCTGACTTTTCTTTTGTATATGTACTACTTCATTTGGAAGTCAAGGATTCCTGGCTTAGCACACGTAGCACAGTGGTTATGGTGCCAGCCACATGTACCAAGGGTGGCAGGTTCAAACCCGAGTCAGCCTGCTAAACAACGGCAACTGCAATAAAAAAAAAAAAAATAGCCAGATGTTGTGGCAGGTGCCTATAATTCCAGCTGCTTGGGAGACTGAGGCAAGAGAATCACTTGAGCCCAGGAGTTTGAGGTTGCTATGAGCTGTGACGCCACAGCACTCTACCAAGGGAGACAAAGTGAGACTCTGTCTCAAAAAAAAAGAAAGGGCTTAGCGCCTGTGGCTCAAGCGGCTAAGGCGCCAGCCAACCACATACACCTGAGCTGGTGGGTTCAAATCCAGCCTGGGCCCATCAAACAACAATGATGGCTGCAACCAAAAAATAGCCAGGCGTTGTGGTGGGCGCCTGTAGTCCCAGCTACTTGGGAGGCAGAGGCAGGAGAATCGCTTGAGCCCAGGAGTTGGAGGTTGCTGTGAGTTGTGATGCCACAGCACCCTACCCAGGGTGATAGCTTGAGGCTCTGTCCCCCCCCCCAAAAAAAAGAATAATAAATTACCATGGGAATTCAGAACAACGCCATACAGACCCCTTTCCTGGTAGCACAGAAAGGCAACATCCAAGTTTTTATTAATGTGAATTTTTATTCTTGAGCTTGAGGCTCTGTCTCAAAATGAATAAATAAATACATACATACTGGAAAAAAGTATGCAAACAATGATAGTTTTTAGGTTGGGAGGATACATTTTCCTTTAAGTTTCCTCAAATACTGATCTTTTTTTATTTTTTGCAGTTTTTGGCCAGGGCCAGGTCTGAACCCACCACCTCCGATATATGGGGCAGGCGTGCTACTCCTTTGAGCCACAGGCACCACCCTGATCTTTTTTTTTTTTTTTTTTGAGACAGAGCCTCAAGATGTTGCCCTGGGTAGAGTGCTTTGGCATCACAGCTCACAGCAACCTCTAACTCCTGGGCTCAAGCGAGTCTCCTGCCTCTGCCTCTCAAGTAGCTGGGACTACAGGCACCTGCCACAACGCCCAGCTACTTTTTGGTTGCAGCCATCATTGTTGTTTGGTGGGCCCAGGCTGAATTTGAACCCACCAGCTCAGGTGCATGTGGCTGGCACCTTAGCCCTTTGAGCCACAGGTGCCAAGCCTCAAATACTGAACTTATAGTATATTTAATTAAAAACAAAAGCATGGAAAAGATATGGGGAAAACACTTGAAGATATCGGCCTGGGGAAAGACTTTATGAAGAAGACTTCCCAGGCAATTGCAACAACAACAAAAATAAACAAATGGGAGTTAATTAAACTGAAAAGTTTCTGTACAGCTAAGGAAGCAACAACCAAAGCAAATAGACAACTTTCAGTATGGGAGAAGATATTTGCATATTACGAATTGCAGAAAAGCTTGATAACTAGGATCTACAGAAACTCAAGTTAATCAACAAAAAAAGACCCAACAATTATATATATCACTGTGCAAGAGATATGAATAGAACCTTCTCTAAAGAAGACAGATGAATGACTAACAAACATGAAAAAATGTTCATCGTCCCTAATCATCAGAGAAATGCAAATCAAAACTACGCTGAGATATCACCTAACCCAGTGATAATGGCTGACATCACAAAGTCTCAAAGCTGCAGGTGCTGGTGTGGATGTGGAGAGAAGGGAACACTTTTACGCTCCTGGTGGGACTGAAAACTAATACAGCCTTTTTGGAAGGCAGTATGAAGAATCCTCAAAGAACTCAAATTAGACCTCCCATCTGATCCTGCAATCCCATTACTAAGCATCTACCCAGAAGAAAAAAAATCCTCTTATCATAAGGACATTTGCACTAGTCTGTTTATCACAGCTCAATTTACAATTGCTAAAACGTGGAAACAATGTAAATGCCCACTAACCAGGAATGGATTAACAAGTTGTGGTATATGTATATCATGAAATACTATTCAGCCATTAAAAAAGATGGAGACTTTACATCTTTAGTATTAACATGGATGGAAGTGGAACACATTCTTCTTAGTAAAGCATCACAAGAATGGAGAAGCAAGAATCCAATGTGCTAAATTCTAATATGAAGACAGTAGATGAGCTAAAACAAGGGGTGGGGTAGGGAAATAAGGGAGCAGCATGGTATATGGCACACCTTTGGGGGTGGGACACAATTATAAGAGGGACTTAATCTAACAAATGAAATCAATGTATCCTAATTCTTTGTACCCTCAATGAATCTCAAACAATAAAATAAAATACAACAAAATAGCAAAGCAGGCTCAGCACCTGTAGCTCAAGTGGCTAAGGCACCAGCCACATACACCAGAGCTGATGGGTTCAAATCCAGCCTGGGCCCGCCAAAGAACAATGACAACTACAACCAAAAAATAGCCGGGTGTTGTGGTGGGCACCTGTAATCCCAGCTACTTGGGAGGCAGAGGCAGGAGAATTGCTTGAGCCCAGGAGTTGGGAGGGTGCTGTGAGCTGTGCCTCCACGGCACTCTACCCAGGGCAACAGCTTGAGGCTCTGACTTAAAAAACAAAAAAATGCAGGGTGGCTCCTGTGGCTCAGTGAGCAGGACACTGGCCTCATATACTGGGGGTGGTGGGTTCAAACCCAGCCCTGGCCAAACTGCAACAAGAAAAGAGCAGGGCGTTGCTGCAGATGCCTGTAGTCCCAGTTACTTGGGAGGCTGAAGCAAGAGAATTACCTAAGCCCAAGAGCTGGAGGTTGCTGTGAGCTGTGATGATGCAGCACTCTACCCAGGGTGACAAAGTGAGACTCTGTCTCTTAAAATAATAATAATAATAAAGCAAAGTAGGCCAGATGCAGTGTCTCATGCCTATAATCCCAGCACATGGAAGGCTGAGGTAGATGGATTGCCTGAGCTCACAAGTTTGAGACCAATCTGAGCAAGAGTGAGACCCCATCTCAAAAAAAATAGCCAGGTATGGCTCAGCACCCATACTTCAGTGAGTAGGGCACTGGCCACATACACCAAGGCTGGTGGGTTTGAGCCTGGCCTGGGCCTGCTAAACAACGACATCTGCAACCAAAAAAAAAAAAAAAAAAAATAGCCAAGTATTGTGATGTGTGTCTGTTGTCCCAGCTACTTGGGAGGCTAAGGCAAGAGAATCACTTGAGCCCAAGAATTTGAGGTTGCTATGAGCTGTGATGCCACCGCACTCTACCAAGGGTGACAAAGTTAGACTGTCTCAAAAAAAAAAAGCATAGTAAAATAAAACAAAACAAAAGCATGACATTAATGCTCATTCCAAGTAGGATGTGTATAACTATAGAAGAGGAAGATGATTTCTGCCAGACATTTGGGGGCCCTTTCTGAGAGGTCTTTGCATCTGATCTGTATTAACTGTCCGTGGAAGATAGTGGACCAGGAATGGCTACTGGACCTGGTTTCCAGAGAATTTTCCACCTGCTTTTATTGCTT
Organism: Galago senegalensis; assembly: GCA_963575145.1. NCBI lineage: Eukaryota > Metazoa > Chordata > Mammalia > Primates > Galagidae > Galago > Galago senegalensis. The sequence continues at coordinate 69,619 of CAUYTI010093034.1, read as the reverse complement.
TAGTGTTTCCCTTGTCTTCTTTCTTCACTGCACTCCAAAAAGAGTGTTTCTTCCTCTAAATAACAGCAATTACAGAAAGTATAGGGGATATTTCCAGACCATTTTCAGCTGGGCAGCTCCTGGAAAATGACTGGATTCAAAACTAGGCCTGGGGAAGAGGGAGAAAACATTACAACTGTAAGGCATACAAGTGAGAGTAACAGAGGCAGGGTCATCTGGCTGGAGGTTAAAACACACCAAACAACAAGAATTGGATTAAACAATAATAAGTGGTTTAGAGATAGAAGATTAAAGTCCAAAGTACCAGTGGATTGGCTTCACCCAGACTGGGAAAGAAAGAGTCAGTGTGTGACAGATACAATTAATGAGACTGAAACAAAGATATCTCCAGCTCACAGAATGTGTTTCCCCATATTTCCTAACTCTCTTAGAGTTAGGTAGAGCCATTTGTAGTTCTGGGCAATGGGCTGGAAGAAGTGATAGGTGTCGCTTCTAGGCCAAACCAACCATTTAAGAGCTTCTGCATGACCTTCCAGCTCTCTCTGCTGGGCTGTGGTGCACTCAAGCCTTATAATGAGACAACAGACCCACAAGTTGGAAAGAGCCAGGCTTGCCAGGCATAAAGGCTCACACCTGTAATCCTTGGACTGTGGGAGGCCAAGGTGGGTGGATTGCTTGAACTCAGAAGTTGGAGACCAGCTGAGCAAGAGCAAGACCCTCATCTCTACTAAAAATAGAAAAACTAGCCAGGTGTTGTGGCAGGTACCTGGAGTTACTCAGAAGTCTGAGGCAGGAGGATTGCTTGAGCCCAAGAATTTGAGGTTGCTGTGAGCTATGATGATGCCAGGGCACTCTACCCAGGGTGACAGAGTGAGACTCTGTCAAAAAAAAAAAAATATGAAAAAACTAGGCTCTTAGAAGTCATTGTAGGCTTGGCGCCTGTGGCTCAAGCGGCTAAGGCGCCAGCCACATACACCTAAGGTGGTGGGTTCAAATCCCCAACCCGGGCCCGCCAAACAACAATGATGGCTGCAACCAAAAAATGGCCAGGCGTTGTGGCGGGCGCCTGTAGTCCCAGCTACTTGGGAGGCTGAGGCAGGAGACTCGCTTGAGCCCAGGAGTTGGAGGTTGCTATGAGCTGTGATGCCACAGCGCTCTACCCAGGGGGATAGCTTGAGGCTCTGTCTCCAAAAAAATAAAATAAAATAAAATAAAATATTGGGTCTGGGATACAATCAAGTTTCACAGATTTCATTTCATTGTCAAGTCTCTACAAGGATTCCCAACCTTTTTTTTTTTTTAATTAAATCATAGCTGTGTACATTAATACAGTCATGGGGTACAGTGTGCTGTTTTTATATACAATTTGAAATATTTTCATCAAACTGGTTAACATAGCCTTTATGTTATTTTCTTAGTTATTGTGTTAAGACTTTTATATTCTCCATTTAGAAAGATTCACATGTACCCTTGTAAGATGAACCATAGGCTTGATCCCACCAATCACCCTCCCTCCATTCATCTTCCCACCTCCCCTCCCCTCCCTCTCCCCTTTCTCCATATTCTTGGGCTACAATTGGTTTATACCTTTTTTTTAATTGTTATTCTTTCATGACATTGACATGTTTGAAGAGACCAGGGCCACTCGGGTTCAGAGTGATCCATGGTTTGGATTTGATTGTAGCCTTATTTATGATAGAAGCAGGTTAGATGTCATTGGCAGAAACACACTGGTGTTTATCATATCTCAAGGCATCGGATTTCAACTTGTTCCGTTATTGATAATGTTGAGTATGAGCACTTTGTTCAGATGGGTTTATTTATTGTAATTAATAAGAAATTCCTTCTGTAGCTAATCTGTGGGGTGATCCTTTGAGATTGTGAATGTTTTTGTTTTTTGTTTATTGAATGGTAACTATGTACATTAATGCATTTCTGGGGTACAGTGTGGTGTTTTCACATACAATTTGAAACATTTCATCAAACTGGTTAACCTAGCCTTCATGTCATTTACCTACTTATTGTGCCAAAACGTTCATATTCTACTCTTAGAAAGGTTCACTTGTACCCTGAGATTGTGAATGTTTTATATCTCAGTAATCTTTTACCCAATCATTTTTGCATTCACTGAGGTGTTTTGCCTGAATTAGTTATTAACATAGTAGTTGCAAAGTGGTATTATAGTAATTTCATAGGTGAGGAATCTTAATTTTCTAAGAGAAAGGGTCTTATATATGGTAGCTAGCATTTGAATCCACATATGTCTGATTCCAAGGCCCATGTTCTAACCAAGAAATACAGCACTGTGTTAGAAAAGGATTTCCCCGGCCAGGCAGGGTGGCACATACCTGTAATTCTAGCACTGTGGGAGGCCAAGGCTGGAGGATCACTTGAGCTCAGGAGTTCAAGACTAGCCTGAGCAAGGGCAGGACCCTGTCTCTACTAAAAAAAAAAAAAAAAAAAATAGAAACATTAGCTGGGTATGGTGGTGGGAACCTGTAGACCCAGCTACTTGGGAGGCTACGGCAGGAGGATTGTTTGAGACCAGGAGTTTAAGGTTTCTGTGAGCTAGGCTAAGGCTATGGCTCTCTAGCCTGGGCAACAGAGCAAACCTGTCTCAAAAAAAAAGGAAAAATGGCTTGGCGCCTGTGGCTCAAGCGGCTAAGGCGCCAGCCACATACACCTAAGGTGGCGGGTTCGAATCCAGCCCGGACCCGCTAAACAACAATGATGGCTGCAACCAAAAAAAAAAAAATAGCTGGGCATTGTGGTGAGCGCTAATATTTTTTTTGACAGAAATAAGGTCTTGTTGGCTCGGCACCTATAGCTCAACCGGCTAAGGCGCCAGCCACGTACACCTAAGGTGGCGGGTTCGAATCCCCAGCCCAGACCTGCCAAACAACAATGACGGCTGCAACCAAAAAATAGCCAGGCGTTGTGGCGGGCACCTGTAGTCCCAGCTACTTGGGAGGCGGAGGCAAGAGACTCGCTTGAGCCCAGGAGTTGGAGGTTGCTGTGAGCTATAATGCCACGGCACTCTACCCAGGGGGACAGCTTGAGGCTCTGTCTCAATAAAAAAAAAAAAGAAATAGTCCCCCCCCAAAAAAAAAGAAAAAAAGAAAAAAGAAAAGAGCCATGAGTTGTTGGCTAAGATTTTCAGTTAAGATTTTCCTGTTTTGGCTCGGCGCCTGTAGCTCAAGTGGCTAAGGCATCAGCCACATACACCAGAGCTAGCAGGTTTGAATCTGGCCTGGGCCTGCCAAACAATGACAACTATGACCAAAAAATATCTGGGCGTTATGGCGGGCACCTGTAGTCCCAGCTACTTGGGAGGCTGAGGCAAGAGAACCGCTTAAGCCCAGGAGTAACGCCACAGCACTCTACCCAGGGCAATAGCTTGAGGCTGGCTCAAAAAAAAAAAAAGATTTTCCTGTTTCTCTATTGACATTTACGTGGTCTGCTATACTTTTCACTGTTAGCTGTCCATTTTTGCCACACAATTGATGAATTTTTGCAATTTTTTTTTCAGTTCTCATTACTGGCCACTCTGATTTCTCTTCACCAACGACATTTTCTCTCCCCTCAGAAAAACATTTAATCCATTTGTACATTGTCCTTTTTTTCATGGCCGGGTTCAAACCCCCGCACCCTTGGTGCATGTGGCCAACGCCATAACCACTGAGCTATGAGCGCTGAGCCTAATCTCTTCTTTTTCAAACCCAGTACCACAGTACTCCAAATGTACACACAGCACTTTATTTGTATAAAATTAGTCCAATGAACATTAAAGAATACATTATCTGGAATGTGGCATATTCTTACATCAAAACCCAGTGGCATCTAGCAGCTACATTTGCCAACCACAAATTAAATTGCTGTTTGTTTGGGAGGTCAGGCAGAGAGCTAGCTAAACTGCGGTCATCAGTCTGTAATGACTCAATAGCAGGCAGTCTTGGGAGTCAAGCCTGGAATGTCCTTTGTCCTCTAGTCATATAATTTTAAGTCGCCCCAGGGAGTGGTGAGAAAGTCTTGATGTGCAGTTCCAGCTCCCACACGATTCCTCGTAACCCTCAGCTGGGCCTCTGTCCCCAGCTTTCTTCATGGTTAGCTGTATTTTGGTTTTTATTTTTAGCTCCTCCATTCTTTCTTTGCTTTTCAGCAAATGGCGTGGACATGGGGGAATTTATTATGCTCTGGTGAGGGGAAATGATGCCTGACATTCTTGTCATGTCTGTTACTAAAGCAGTATTGTGAGAGTTAATTAAAAAAAAATTATGTCACAAAGAATACTACTTCTCTATTTCACATTTCTGAAGGTTTTCCTATATAAAGAGCTAAAGGGAAATTCATATAAATGAGTTGAAAATATCTATACAGGTGAATAATTCCTTTATTTCATCAAGATTTAGCACACATCTATCTTTCTTTCTTTCTCTCTGTCTCTCTCTCTTTCTTTCGACAAGAGTCTCATTCTGTTGCCCTCGGTTGAGTGCCATGGCATCACACAGTTCACAGCAACCTCCAGCTCTTGGGCTTAGGCGATTCTCTTGCCTCAGCCTCCAGAATAGCTGGGACTTCAGGTGCCCACCACAATGCCCGGCTATTTTTTTGTTGCAGTTTTGCTGGGGCTGTGTTTGAAACTGCCACCCTGGGTATATGAGGCCAGCGCTCTACTCACTGAGCCATAGACATTGCCCAGCGCATATTGTTCTAAAAAAAATTTGAAGAGCAAACTATTTTTTATATTGGTAGATAATTTTCCATTTAGAAATGAATTTAAGATATTCAATAGAGGCTCAGTGCACAGTGCACAGTGCTTATGGCGCCGGTCATAGGATTCAAACCCAGCCCCAGCCAGCTAAGCAACAATGACAACCGCAACAGAAAGTAGCCGGATGTTGTGGCCGGCGCCTGTAGTCCTAGCTACTTGGGAGATTGAGGCAAGAGAATTGCTTAAGCCAAAGTGTTTGAGGCTGCGGTGAGCTGTGATGCCATGGCATTCTACTCTAGGTGATAGAGTGAGACTCTGTCTCAAGAAAAAAAAAAAAGATATCCAATAGGCCGGGTGCCTAGTGGCTTGCTCCTGTAATCCTAGAGCTCTGGGAGTGCTAAAGGATACTGAGAAAAGTAAATTGCTTGAGTTCACAGGTTCAAGACCAGCTTGAGTAAGAGTGGTAGCCTGTTTCTAAAAAATATCTGGGGGTTAGTAAAGCATCTCAAGAATGGAGAAGCAAGATTCTAATGTACTCAATTCTAATTTGAAGGCAGTAGATGATCTAATACAAGGTGGGGCGGGTAGGGGAATGAAGGATCTGGGAGAGAAGAGGAGGGAGGGGGATGGGGGCCAAACTGTATGGCACACCTTTTGGGGGCAGGACACAATTACAGGAGGGACTTAACCTAACAAACGCAATCGGCAATCAGTGTAACCTAAGTCTTTGTACCCTCAGTGAATCCCAAACAATAAAAAAAAAAAATGGCTGGGCTCAGTGGCTCACGCTGGCACTCTGAGAGGCTGAGGTGGGTGGATTGCCGGAGCTCACAGGTTCAAGCCCAGCCTGAGCAAGAGCAAGACCCCATCTCTAAAAAAAACAAATAGCTAGTCGTTGTGGCAGGTGCCAGTAGTCCCAGCTTCTTGGGAGACTGAGGCAAGAGAATCCCTTGAGACCAAGAGTTTGAGGTTGCTGTGAACTAGGATGCCACAGCATTCTGCCAAGGGTGACAAAGTAAGACCTTCTCAAAACAAAAAAAGAGAGAGAGAGAGAGGAAGAGAAAGAAAAGGTCAAGTTTAAACACACACACACACACACACACACACATTGTGTCGGGGGCCTCAGCTACTTGGGAGGCTGAGGCAACAGAATCGCTTAAGGCCAAGAGTTTGAGGTTGCTGTGATCTATGATGCCATGACACTCTACCCAGGGCAATAGAGTGAGACTTTGTCTCCAACAACAACAGCAAAAAGATATCCAATAAATGTATTTTATTGAAATGATTACTGTAAGGGCTGATCTCAGATTCCTTAAGAGCTCAAGAGATCTTCCTGCTTCGACTTCCTAGAGTGGTAGGATTATAGGTGTGAGCCACTGTGTAGCCAGCACAGTGTTTTTCTTTTCTTTTCTTTCTTTCTTTTTCTTTTTCTGGTCGAGACAGAGTTCTACCCTATGTCATGAGCAGAATGCAATGGCATCCGTAGCTCACTGCAACCTCAGACTCAGGCTGTGGGTATCCTGCTGCCTCAGCCTCTGAAGCCACTGGGATTATAGGTGCTCACTGTGGTGCCCCGCTGGGTTTTTTCATGAGTTGGGGTCTCACTCTCACTCAGACAAGCCTCGAACTCCCGAGCTCAAGCAATCCTCCCATCTCAGCCTCCCACAGTGCTGGGATTACAGGCATGAGCCACTGTGCTGGGCCAGCATGGTGATTTTCAACTTGGAACAAACTTGGCCTCTTAATGTCTGGGGATAGTTCTGGTTGTCACAGCTAGAGGGAGTGGGGGAGTACAAAACGATCTAGTGGGAAGAAGCCAGGGATGAGGCCAAGCATCTTTTTTTTTTTTGAGACAGAGTTTTACTTTGTCGCCCTCAGTAGAGTGCTGTGACGTCACAGGTCACAGCAACCTCCAGCTGTTGGGTTTAGGTGATTCTCTTGCCTCAGGCTCCTGAGTAGCTGGGACTACAGGCACTCACCACAACGCCCGGCTTTTTTGCAGTTTGGCTGGGGCCCAGTTCAAACCCACCACCCTTGGTATGTGGGGCCAGCACCCTACTCACTGAGCCACAGGCGCCGCCTGATGCCAAACATCCTACAGGGCACAGGACAGCCTTCTGAAACAAAGAATCACCTGGCCAAAGACGTAGTAAGGTGGTGACCACCAACGGAGTGTGATACACTCCAGGGTCATTCACATCTTTGCTTTTAGTTTGTTCCTTTTATATCACTTAGTTGTATTCCATGGCATGACTGCATCATTGTCTCTTTAGGCATTTACCTATTACTATTATTATTATTATTGTTATTTTGAGACAGAGTCTCAAGCTCTTGCCTTGGGTAGAGTGCCATAGTGTCACAGCTCACAGCAACCTCCAACTCTTGGGCTTAAGCGATTCTCCTGCCTCAGCCTCCCAAGTAGCTAGGACTACAGGTGCACACCACAATGCCCGGCTATTTTTTGGTTGTAGTTGTCATTATTGTTTGGCAGGCTCAGGCTGGATTCGAACCCACCAGCTCTGGTGTATGTAGCTGGCACTGAGCTACAGGTGCTGAGCTGGCATTTACCTATTAAAGGACATTTGGGTAGTTCCTACTTTTTGGCAATTATGAATGATATAAATATTTGTCTGTATGTTTTTGAGTGAAGCCAGGAGTAGGATTTTCTGGCCATGTGGTAAGTGTATGTATTACCTTTATAAGAAATTCTAGCTGGGTGTGGTGGCTCATACCTGTAATCCCAGTACTCTGGGAGGCTGAGGCGGGAGGATTGCCTGAGTCTGTCCTGAGCCAGATACCTCATCTTAAAATTAGCCAATCATTGTAGCAGGTGCCTGTAGTCCCACTTACTTGGAAGGATGAGGCAAGAGAATCCCTTGAGACCAAGAGTCTGAGGTTGCTGTGAGCTGTGATGCCACAGCACTCTACCTAGGTCACCATAGTGAGACTCTGTCTCAAAAAACAAAAAGGAATTCCAACCTGCTTCCTGGAATGGCTGCACCATTTTGCATTCCTGCCAGCAACACATGAGAGTTCCAGAGGTTCTGCTTCTGGGGCAGCACTTAGGGGGTGTGTGTGTGTATTTAAGTTTAGTATATATATTTAATTTTAGTGATCACAATAATGACTAAATGTAATAGGTGTGTAGTGGTATTGCACCATGGTTTTAGCTTTCTCTGTTTTGGTTAATTTTTAGAAATCTAGAATTTAGGGTAGTGCCTGTGGCTCAGTGAGTAGGGTGCTGGCCCCATATACTGAGGGTAGTGGGTTCAAACCCAGCCCCAGCCAAACTGCAACAAAAAATAGCCAGGTGTTGTGGTGGGTGCCTGTAGTCCCAGCTACTTGTTGTACCTGCCCAAATCAACTTGCCCTGCCTAGAAAGAGTCAGACTCATGTCCCTCCCATGATATGGGAATGCCACCAATTGTTGCCCTCTCTGACCCTTTAAATCCCCGTCTGCCATAACCTACATGTGAAATTCCTTTCTTTCTTTCTTTCTTTTTTTTTTTTAGACGGAGCCTCAAGCTATCCCCCTGGGTAGAGTGCTATGGCATCACAGCTCACAGCAACCTCCAACTCCTGGGCTCAAGCGAGTCTCCTGCCTTAGCCTCCCAAGTAGCTGGGACTACAGGTGCCTGCCACAACGCCCGGCCATTTTTTGGTTGCAGCCATCATTGTTGTTTGGCGGTCCCGGGCTGGGGATTCGAACCCACCACCTGAGGTGTATGTGGCTGGCGCCTTAGCAGCTTGAGCCACAGGTGCCGAGCCTGGAATTCCTTTCTTGATTTCACCCCACCTGCATTCAGGGGGAAATAAAGACCACACTATTTCAGGTACGCACCTGTGGCTCAGTGAGTAGGGGGCCAGCCCCATATACTGAGGGTGGCAGGTTTGAACCCAGCCCTGCCAAACTGCAACAAAAAAATAGCTGGGCATTGTGGCAGGTGCCTGTAGTCCCAGCTACTTGGGAGGCTGAGGCAAGAGAATCGGCTAAGCCCAAGAGCTGGAGGTGGCTGTGAGCTGTGATGCCACAGCACTCTACTGAGGGCAATAGAGTGAGACTCTATCTCTTAAAAAAAAATAAAAAAGAAAGCTAGAATTTAATGCACATTTTCTGAGATTTCAAGAAAAATATTATCTAAATGAAGTGTTTGACAACTGGAACAAAGTTACTGGTGCCTTTATAGATCCTCATTCTTCTTTTCCTCACTGTACGCTGCTTCTTTTACAGTCTGTACTTTAAGAGGACATAGTTTACCAGTGTCAGGATTCATTAATTTATTATAAAAAGTCCTCCAGGACACACCTGGACCCTATTGACTAAGTGGATTTTGAGAGAAGGAGAAGAAAAATCTATCTGCATTTTAAATATGATTAAGAGATGAACTGTTGGCTTGGTGCCTGTGGCTCAAGTGGCTAAAGCGCCAGCCATATACACCTAAGGTGGCGGGTTCAAATCCAGCCTGGGCCCACCAAACAACAATGACAGCTGCAACCAAAAAATAGGTGGACCCTGTGGCGGGCACCTGTGGTCCCAGCTACTTGGGAGGCTGAGGCAGGAGACTCACTTGAGCCCAGGAGTTGGAGGTTGCTGTGAGCTGTGATGTGACAGCACTCTATCCAGGGGGATAGCTTGAGGGTCTGTCTCAAAAAAAAAAAAAGAGCTGTTAAGAGTTGCATGCACTTCTCGAGGTTCACTGGGAAAAGGGACAAAGCTTTGGTATTTCCAGTGTATAGCAAAGTGCCTGGCGTGAATTTAGTTCTGCAGAGGTAGCACCTGAACTCAGGAGCAATAGGGTTTTTCTTTTTCTTTTTTTTTTTTTTTTTGAGACAGAGCCTCAAGCTGTCCCCCTGGGTAGAGTGCTATGGCTTCACTGCTCACAGCAACCTCCAGCTTCTGGGCTCAAGCGAGTCTCCAGCCTCTGCCTCCCAAGTAGCTGAGACCACAGGCACCTGCCACAACACCTGGCTATTTTTTGGTTGCAGCCATTACTGTGCTTGGCAGGTCTGGGCTGGATTCGAACCTGCCACCTTAGGTGTATGTGGCTGGCGCCTTAGCCGCTTGAGCCACAGGCGCCGAGCCAATAGGGTTTTTCTTGAGCTCAGTTGCTTGTGAAACATTTCCCTCTACTGGCTGCCTGCTGCAATTACTGCAAAGAACTCAAGAAACCAAATTGTTATCTGTTCTCAAAATTTGCTATAACCTCACCTCCAATAACCCATTACCTCATAGATTAACAATCCTTTTATTAAAGGACAACTTACTGATTCCTTATCTCCCGAAAGCAGATATGTCAGGAGAACTGATGCAGAGGGAATATGTTTTCATTTCATTTAAAACAAACCTGGAATTTGCCCTAAGAAGTAATTAATTATCTCATTCCATTCCAGTTCATGGCTTCCAGGTGAGAGAAATAGACAGGAAAACCGTCCCGCTGCCTTATGGTCTTACCTTCTTAATTTTGGATAATTTGGTTTATAAATACAGAAGGCTTATTGTGTTCAAAGAGAACACAAAAATCACAAAATCATTAGTTTGAAAACTATGTGTAATAACAGAAAATTTGCAGACCGGCCACCAATCTCAGTTGGTCTTTTGCTAATAGGTGCTTCACTCTTACGAAGCATATACAGAACCTTCCAATTTGGGATCCAGATATTTTGGCATTTTTCTCCTAATAATTGAAGTGGAAACATTGGTGCCTGTGGCCTTTGGCACCCACAGAACTATGTTTTGAAGTATTAGCTCAGGATGGCTAGTAATTTACCCACAAATTACAGAAATAGCATGCAGTGACCAAAATGCAAACCCCACTTCTAATAGCTAAAGAATTGGAAATGAACACATTCTCATCTGTGTTCCTTAGGACCACACTGTTTTAGGTGTACATATTCTAATGCTGAACTTCTCTGCCACCAAAAGAAATTTAATTTATGTTCAATCAAACTCAGTTAATTACAAACATGACTTTAAGGTACTTAAAGAAGCCCTCATTTTGGGTGGCGCCTCTGGCTCAGTGAGTAGGGCACTGGCCCCATATACTGAGCGTGGTGGGTTTGAACCCAGCCCTCACCAAACTGCAACAAAAAATAGCCAGGCATTGTGGTGGGTGCCTGTAGTCCCAGCTACTTGTGAGACTGAGACAAGAGAATTGCCTAAGCCCAAGAGCTGAAGGTTGCTGTGAGCCGTGACACCATGGCACTCTACCTACAGCGACAGCTTGAGACTCTGCCTCTAAAAAAAAAAAAAAAAAAAAAAATGAATAAGAAGCCCTCATTTTATTTTTTATATAAAAAAAAATTTTTTTTTTGAGGCAATATGTCACTCTGTCACCCTGGGGTTGAGTGCTGTTGCATCATCATAGCTAACAACAATCCCAAACTCTTGGGCTCAAGTCATACTCATACCTCAAGCTTCCCAAGTGGCTGGGACTACAGGTGCTAATTTTTCTTTCTTTCTTTTTTTTTTTTTTTTAAGTAGAGATGGGGTCTTGCTCTTGCTCAGGCTGGTCTGGAAATCCTGAGCTCAAGTAATCCAACTGTCTCAGCCTCCCAGAGTGCTAGGATTATAGGTGTGAGCCACTTCACCCACGCTTAATTGAGTTTTTTGAGACAAAGTCTTCTGTTGCCCAGGTGAGAGTGACATGGCCTTAGCTTAGCTCACAGCAACCTCAAACTCTTAGGCTCAAGTGATTCTCCTGCCTCAGCTTCCTGAGTAGCTGGGACCTACCAAAATGCCTGGCTAATTTTTCTATTTTTAGTAGGGACAGGGTTTCAATTTACTTATATTGGTCTTGAAATCCTGAGCTCAAGTGATCCTCCTGCCTCAGCTTCCCCGAGTGCTAAGATTATAGGCATGAACCATGACGCCCAACCAGAAGCCTTCATTTTAAAATCATGTAGTCAATACCAGTGCTTAAGTCCTTATGATGAATGATTTTTTTTCCTTCTGGGTAGATTGGTGTTTTTTTGAGACAGGAGCCTCTAGCTGTCCCCCTGGGTAGAGTGCTGTGGCATCACAGTTCACAGCAACCTCCAACTCCCAGGCTCAAGTGAGTCTCCTGCCTCAGCTTCCTGAGTACCTGGGACCACAGGTGCCTGCCACAACACCTGGCCATTTTTTGGTGGCAGCTGTCATTGTTGTTTGGCAGGCTGGGCTGGATTCCAACCCACCACCTTAGGTGTATGTGGCTGGCGCCTTAGCCAATTGAGCCACAGGCGCTGAGCCGGGTAGATTGTTTATTATGGGTTAATTTACAATCTCCAACACATAGAACAGCCTAAATGCCCATCAACCCAGGAAGGGATTAACAAATCCTGGTATATGTTCAGCCATAAAAAGATGGTGACATAACATCTTTTGTATTAACCTGGAACTACATTCTTCTCAGGTGTCACAAGAATGGAAAGGCAAATATCCAGTGTACTCAATACTAATGTGAAGCCAGTAGATGATCTAATTCATGCCCACATAGGAGGAAAACTCATTTTAATCCAAGCTGGGGGGAGAAGAACTGAGGGAAGGCAGAAGGGGGGTGGTTTGGGGTGCTCCCACTGAATGGGCACCACGTAGGACTGTATGACACCTTTTGGGTGCAAAACACTACCAAAGGGACTCTACCTAAGTCAAATATTGTGACTTGGTTGCCCTCACATTAACCAGAAATTAAATTAAATTAAAATCATGAAGTCAATACTTTGGATTTCCCTTTTTACTCTCCAGCCTCAAGATTATTGTGTATTTTCCCACCTGGGTAGAGTGCCATGGCATCACAGCTCACAGCAACCTCCAACTCCTGGGCTCAAGTGAATCTCCTGCCTCAGCCTCCCAAGTAGCTGGGACCACAGGCGCCCTCCACAATGCCTGGCTATTTTTTGGTTGCAGCCATGATTGTTGTTTGGCGGGCCTGGGCTGAATTCGAACCCACCACCTTAGGTGTATGTGGCCGGCGCCTTAGCCACTTAAGCCACAGGTGCTGAGCCTGGAGGCTACTTTTTATCCCAAAGAGATTTATTGCTATAGTAAACAATGGTGGATTGTTGGTCTGTGTCTTTGTTCCAAGGTGCCTAAATTTAGGTGGGAAGGTTAAATTCTGCAACTTGCTCTCAACCACATGGCTGGATCTGAATCAATCACTCCTTTCTTTCTTTCTTTCTTTCTTTCTTTCTTTCTTTCTTTCTTTCTTTCTTTCTTTCTTTCTTTCTTTCTTTCTTTCTTTCTATCTATCACTTCATCACCCTCGGTAGAGTGCTGTAGTGTCACAGCTCACAGCAACCTCCAACTCCTGGGCTTAGGAGATTCTCTTGTCTCAGCCTCCCAAGTAGCTGGGACTGCAGGTGCCCACCACACTGCCCAGCTATTTTTTTGTTGCAGTTTGGCCAAGGTGGGGTTTGAAATCGCCACCTCAACACCCTACTCACTGAGCCACAGGTGTCGCCCATCAATGCCTACTTCATACTTACCCGACTTATCCATGCTGATTGAGAACAGGGGCCATGATCATGCTCCCTGATCTCTTTCTGCTTCTTCCTTGCTGGGACTTTGGATACATTGTTTCTGGGCATTTTATTTTCTTTATTTTCCAAGTAAAGATACTTTTATATCCCTACTTTGGAGTGTTCTGAGGATTAAATATACTAACTGCTTGGTACTTAGTAAATACTCAAACTATTACTATTTGAGGTATAGACATCAATTCTTTTTCTTTCTTTTTTACATCATCAATTCTTAAAAATACATTATTTTGCAGATAATTCAATTGTGTAGAAAGGGAATAATCCTGTATTGAGTCATCAAGTATAACTCCCTGTGTGCTTGTACCATCAAATTAATTTAGGATTATTAGAGACATATATTAGACTTTTTTTTTTCTTTTTAATTTTTAGAGACAGAGTCTCACTATGTCGCCCTTGGTAGAGTGCTGTGGTGTCACAGCTCGCAGCAACCTCCAACTCTTGGGCTTAAGTGATCCTCTTGCCTCAGCCTCCCAAGTAGCTGGGACTACAGGCACCTGCCACAATGCCTACCTTTTTTTTTTTTTTGGTTGTAGTTGTCATGGTTATTTGGCAGACTGGGCTGGATTCCAACTTGCCAGTTCTGGTGTATGTGGCTGGTGCCCTAACCGCTTGAGCTACAGGCACCGAGCCATGTATTACATAGGTTTTTGTTTTGTATTTATTTAATGTTTTTGGAAACAGGTAAAATGGTATTGCAAAAATAATTTCCCCCACTATATGGGGAACCATTGAGACTGCTGTGAGCTGAGCTTGTTTTTGCCTTCCTACTCCTGACTGCTGTGAGGTTTATGTCTACAGTTACTGGTTGACTCTGATTTGTGAGCCCTGGCCTTGAGAAAACAATAGAGATCTTCTTAAATGACAAACATGCTTTTTGCTGATCCATTAACATGGAATCATTGCAGTGGTGATTTTTCTTTGTGAACAAACATCTTTAGGCCAGGTGAAGAGTCTCATGCCTGTAATCCTAGCACTCTGAGAGGCTGTGGGTGGAATGCTTGAGCCAGAGCGAGACCTCATCTCCACTAAATAAAAGAATACACAAAACTAGCCAGGCATGGTGGTTCTGAGAGTAGATACCCAGGAAGGGTGAGGTCTAGGAGAACAGAGGTCTTCTCAAGGATACACCTACAGGGTCCTCTCCATGGTGACTCAGCTCATAGGAATTTGTAGACTTAACTTCCTGGGACCTGGAAATTTCTGCTTCTGTGAAATCCAGTAGTTCTGTGGGGGCTGGAACAGCTTCTGCCACTTGATTCAAACTGACCAATGAGAAAGTTACCTGTGGGCTCGGCGCCTGTGGCTCAAGCGGCTAAGGCGCTAGCCACATACACCTAAGGTGGCGGGTTCGAATCCCCAGCCCGGGCCTGCCAAACAACAATGATGGCTGCAACCCAAAAATAGCTGGGTATTGTGGCGGGTGCCTGTGGTCCCAGCTACTTGGGAGCCTGAGGCAGGAGACTTGCTTGAGCCCAGGAGTTGGAGGTTGCTGTGAGCGTGATGCCATGGCACTCTACCCAGGGGGACAGCTTGAGGCTCCATCTCAAAAATAAAAAAAAGAAAGTTACCTGTGGGTTGGAACTTTTTGCCTGGAGATAAAAAGGGAAAGACCAAGCCAGTCGGGGAGAGCGGCCATTTGGAATTCTTCTATGCTGTTCGTTTGCCCCACAGGCTGAAATAAAGACCTTCCTCTTATAAACATGGTGTTTGGGTGCTCTTTCTCTCCATTGGGCCTCGTCTTCCTGCAACAGCTCATGCCTGTAGCCCAGCTGCTTGAGAGGCTGAGACAGGAAGATCACTTAAACCCAGGAGTTTGAAGTTGCTGTGAGCTATGACACCATGACACTCTAGCCTGGGTGACAGAAGGACAAGACAGACTCTCTCATCAACAACAAACAAAAGACCAAAACAAAAAAAACCCAAACCCTCCTCTCCCAACCCAATTCTCCTCTCCAGAGTTAACCATTCTTGCTAGTTTCTCTGTGTTCTTGTTCTTGTAGACATGGTCAATACATTGATCTGTGTATACATCCAATATCCATGTATACATGCATGTATACATGTGTGAATAATTATATATGTCAACCTAAAAACACAAAGCAGATCCTAATGCCATTCAGCAGCACACTCTCCCACTTACTCAGTTGGGTGTTTTTAATGACTGACTCAGAGAACTCTTTCAGCTGCTGCATAACATCCACTGTGTGCATCTGCTAGGATCTATTTAATCTCTTTCATATTGATGGACATCTAACGTATTTCCATTTTTTTTTAATACGGCAGTGTTTCAGTGAACACTCCACCCTTTTTTTTCTTGAGATAGTGTTTCACTTTGTTTGTCCAGGCTAGAGTATGAAGGAGCTAAGGAAATTTCTTTCTTTCTTTTTTTTTTAAGAGACAGAGGCTCATTTTGTTGCCCTCAGTAAAGTACTGTGGCATCACAGCTCACAGCAACCTCCAGCTCTTGGGCTTAGTGGATTCTCTTGCCTCAGCCTCCCAAGTAGCTGGGACTATAGGTGCCCACCACAACGCCTGGCTATTTTTTGTTACAGTTTGGCTGGGGCCAAGTTTGAACCCGCTACCCTTGGTATATGGGGCTGGCACCCTATTCACTGAAACACAGGTGCCACCAGAGCTGAGGAAATTTCATCCCCAAACACGATTCCTTGGTAGAAAGAGTATTTTGAATTAAAAGTTTTGTTTTTTTGTTTTTTTATGAGACAAAGTCTCACTTTGTGGCCCTTGGACTTAAGCTATTTTCTTGCCTCAGACTCCCAAGTAGCTGGGACTATAGGTACTCACCAAAATGCCTGGGCTTTTTTTTTTTTTTTCCTTTTTGTAGTTGTCATTGCTGTCCAGCAGGCCATGACCAGTTAGAGCCTGCCAGCCCCGGTTTATGTGGCCGGCACCTTAGCCACTGCCCTAGCCCCTAGCCTAGCCTAAAAGAATATTTTGTGTTTTTTTTTTTTTTGAGATAGAGTCTTACTATGTCCCTCCCAGTAAAGTGCCCTGGCATCATAGCTCCATAGCAACCTCAAACTCGGGCTTAAGCGATTGTCTTGCCTCAGCCTCCTAAGTAGCTGGGACTACAGGCGCCCATCACCACGCCTGGCTAAAAAAGAGTATTTTTAATTAAGGCCATTCATAATCAGAAAGCATTGGAAGAGGCCTTTCCCCTTTCTACATTAAACCTGAGTAACCTGACTGCGAATCCAACGGGGCTGGGGGCTTATCTTCCTTATCACATGCTAATAGCCCTGGCCCAAGGTCATTTGAGGCACAGGCCTGTCTTTCGAGTTAATCCACAAGTATCAGTCTGTTTTTACCCATCTGTGCATCCCCCTCAGCAACCACTTACTGCACCTATACTTTCCATGTCCTCCCCCCTCGCTTCCAAAAAGCATCTATAAAGGTCTCTGACCATCACTGAGACTTTGGGTGATCATTCTTGTGCTTCCCCCCATGCGCATGGTAGTTGGAAGTAAACCTTTCTTTTATCAATCTACTATAATTGTGAGTTGATCTTTCAGCAAACTGGAACAAGGGAAAAGGGCAGGTTTCAGAGTGATCCCTACAAGTGCCATGGCAGCAGCCTAGCTCATGGCAACCTCAAACTCCTGGGCTCAAGCCATTCTCCTGCCTCAGCCTTCCAAGTAGCTGGGACTACAGGTGCCCACCACCACACCCGGCTACTTTTTCTATTGTTTTAGTAGAGAAGGGGTCTCACTCTGGCTCAGGCTGGTCTCAAACTTTTGAGCTCAAGGGATCCTCCCACCTCAGCTTCCCAGAGTGCTGGGATTACAGGTGTGAACTGCTGCACCTGGCCTCACCAGCTGCTTAATGAAATAACTACAGGGGCATTTACAGGCCTTGTAGATGGCTGGGCCTGAGCTGTGACTGGGTAGTGATATCTGCTGTATTTCAGTGCTGTTTTGTATTTGTTCAGTGTTTCTTTCAAGACACAGCCACCCAAATTCTAGAATTTATCAGTGTGCCTAGAACAAATTTTTGCTAGTGAGCAAATCTTTCCAGAACAAAGAAAGAAAGTGTGTTTCCTTCTTCTGAAGTATTATAATGTCTGTGACTGGGTTGAGTAGCAGGTACTCAACAAGTACTTCTTACTTACTATCAGTGTCACCAAAAGCCTCCAAACCAAACCATAACCACCCAACAAAAACCCTAAATGATTTATAAGCCACTATAAAAATGAGATTTATATCAACAAAACTCTACTTGTTTAGAGTTGAACGAACAGTGTGTGTAGGACAAATGCCAGCGAGTATTCTGTTGACAGCAGCAAACCGATCAACCCAGTATGGGGCAGACCGTCTCACTGCAGCAGGTTGTGAGTGACAGCCCACCAGTGCTGACGCCCTGCACGCGGTGGATGGTAGACACAAACCAAACAGTCTCAACAGTAACAAAGCAATAAAATGACATCATAACATTTTACTTCTCATTACAGCCCTGTGTGGATAATGTATTGTCTTCATTAATTTGGAAAGGAAGAAAGTGAGCCCTGGAGCATTTATGTAATTTGCTCAGTTTGCATTGCCAGTAGGTAGTGGGGGCGGGATTCCAACTCACCCCTGTCTGGGGCTAACACATACATTCTCACTGTGATTACTATGATTTTTCTGTAGACCCTCCCTGTTGAATGTTTAGCTCTTTCTTCAGGTAGAAAGTGTGTAGGGCCTTTTGGTCACGTTAACTACGGCAGCTGAAACAGCTGAATGAATTCTTTTTTTTTTTTTTTTGAGACACACTTGGTAGAGTGCCCTGACATCACAGCTCACAACAACCTCAAATTCTTGGGCTCAAGCAATTCTCTTGCCTCAACCTTCCAAGTACCTGGGACTACAGGCTTCCACCACAATGCCTGGCTATTTTTCGAGACGGGGGTGGGGTGGGGTGGGGAGGTTGGGGGGGTTGTCTTGCTCTGGTTCAGGCTGGTCTCAAACTCTTGGGCTCAGGGAATCCACCTGCCTCGGCCTTCCGGAGTGCTGGGATTACAGGTGTGAGCCACCACTCCTGGCCTCCTAAATGAATTCTTAACAAACCTGAAGTCAGCCTGCCACTCGCTTTGCCTCAAGCCTTCGCAGCGTTCTCTGCTGCATCGAACTTTCTTCCTGCCAAGATGTCTATTGGTGTGCCGGGGCAGCGCCTCTGGCTCAAAGGAGTAGGGCGCCAGCCCCATATACCGGAGGTGGCGGGTTCAAACCCAGCCCCGGCCAAAAACTTCAAAAAAAAAAGAGGGAGATACTGGGGTGCCGATTAAAGTCCTGCATGAGGCGGAAGGCCACATTGTAACATGCGAGACAAACACCCGTGAGTATATGGGGGAAGCTCACGGAAGCTGAGGACAACATGAATTGCCAGGTGTCCAACCTCACAGTCACGCACGGAGGTGATTGTGTGGCACAGAGGAGCAAGTGTACATGCGTGGCAGCAAGATCCGCTTTCTGATTTTGCCTGATGTGATGAAAAATGCGCCCATATTAAAGAGCATGAAAAATAAAAATCAAGGCTCAGGGGCGGGCCGGGGAAAAGCTGCTATTCTGGAGGCTTAAGGGGCTGCGCGGGAAGAGGACGTGGAGTGGGACTGTGGAAACCTGTGCCAGAGGCGAAGGTAATTTTCTCTGTTGGACAGAACGTTGCCCCTTTATCTTTAGGTTATCTGGGTTCATGGCATGGACGCTTGTGCGTATGTCCTCGGTTTTAACATCTTTTTCTTTAAATCGAGGAATTATTAAACTAAACCAAACAAATCTGTTTTTTTTTTAAAAAGAAAGTAAAGACTATGTGTTAAAAAAAATGAAGTCATAAAACTCTACTAAAGAATTCCGAGATAATTTAAATTTTGTCCTAATCTGGATTGGGGTCCACCAGCCTTGGGCCTGATTTCTCGCTCTAAAGCTTTGTGTATCACGATCACATTACCAAGGCGGTCCATTGGTCAGTTCCCACAGCCACTCTGGCAGGGAGTGTCTGGCACAGAGGTGATGGAAGGCTACTGTTTGTCTAGAGGCTGGACATACCTTTGATAAAGGATCGTCACCTGCCCAGAATGTCCCTATAATTCCCTGATGGGTCATTTACATTTTATCACTTCCTACTGGTAGTTAGACCAAACAGCTTTCAAGGACAGGCCTGTGTGCAGCTGGACCATAATCTGTTTCAGGCAGGAAATAGCTTCTCTTGCTTCATGGCTCTGGGCTGCTCTCTAAAGATACACAGAGGTTCTTATCTCATCTCTTCTAAAGCAGGGCTACAGCTTCACAGGTTGACATGTAAAAACTAAAGGACAATGAAATGGATGGAAAATGAACCTTTATGATTCAAGAAAATACAGGGAAGAAGTGGTCTGGGTAGTATAAAAAAATGGAAAGACACAAAACGATTTATTATGTAATTACATAATTTCTTCTGCCTGGCAGGCAGACATTTTCTAGCTAGGTTTTATTTGGCTGATAGTAAAATACATTTTCAACCCGTCAAACCTGAACATTGCAGAAGGGGGATCTAATATGCATTGAGTACTGTTACCAAGAGCCTTTCTATATTGATTTGTGTTATTCTGAATTAATTTATACCACGTGTCAGTGAGTTTTCAGGAAGGAGGTTTATGAATAGCTTGCGTATATCTTTGGGCACTCATCAGCCTGTGATGGTGGTTCTGCTCATGCACCAACACATGGGATTTTGTAGACAAGATCCCAGTGTGTATTCTTTGGGGATTTTAGACATTATAGTAAAAATATTTGCTCCATAGGTTTAGTTGTACTTTAATTGTTGACATAGATAAAGCCATACAAACTATTATTAGGTAGGAAGTGGTGGGAAGAACTACAGAATGAGTGAGAAAGATCATTGTGAAAAAAAAAAGAAAAAAGAAAGATCATTGTGTTAATGAATTTGAAATTCATATGTTGAGCTTGCCCAAAGGAATAAGGGGCAATTGTTGATTAATTCATTCAGTAATGAGTTAGTGAACAGCACTCACGTCCCAGGTAGTGCTCTAAGTGCCAGGATGTGCAGTGATTCAAACTCACCACATTTCTGCATGGAGCTTACATTCTATGAGACAAAGAAAATATTCTTCCTCATTTTCTTTAAAACATTGCTTTTGCTGGCTTGCTCTCTTATTTTTGGCCTTTCAAGGATAGGCTTCACATAAACAATTTCACTTTTATGTGACAGGGACCAGATTGCATTTTGTCAAAGACCAAAAAAAAAAAGAATAGGTAAAGAAGATTGATTTTATTCAAGACATTGCCATAGGGACAGCACCCTCAAATCCAGAGATCACGGTACCTTGGCAGGATGGTTTTACTTCATACTATGATAGGGAGGAGTAGAAAAGTTACAGGTGTTAGCCCATAGATGTTGTTAAAAAAAATTATAAGTGGGGTGATTTATAGCTGGGATAGTTTTGCCGTTCAGGGAAGTCTTATTCAGATAGCGGGGCCACAAATGCTTAGCTCTTTATCTAGCAAGTTTCAGGGGGACAAACAGTTCAAATTCCAGTTAAATCATTCCTGAGACAAAGAACAGAGAATTGGAAGGTCTCTGTCTGTCCGTGTCTGCAGCCTCAGGCAAAAAAGGAAAGGCTTTGTTTGCTCCTGTCCTGGGCAAACCAGGGGAGTCATCCTGAACCTTCCCCAGGTCCTGAGAAAGAGTGGATGGTCGGTTTTGTTTGAGTCCTCTGGGGAAGACTCTGTTCAGTAATCCGTTTCCAGGAACACAGGGGTGGGGAGACTTTAGAAAACAAAAGGTTGAGGGAATTCCTCCACTATTGCTGTTTTCCAGAAGCATATACCTCAGGTAAAGTTCTAAAGATAGCAAAGAACTCCATTTCTGGCCCACTTCCTACGGGAGCAGAGACTTATGACTGTCCCTCAGTCTGAAGTCCTGGGTGACAACCCCTGGTGCCAGCACTGCCCAGCACATAAGTCTGAACAGGAAACTCCTGACCTCAGAACAAATGGCGATGGGAAAAGTCATTGAAAGCGAAATATACTTGACTAAGGGTAAAATGTTATAGAAAACAGTGAAAAGAAAAGCGACTGAAACTGCTTTGAAACTAGAAATGATGAAAGTAAAATTACTATGTCACTCCTTTGATAAAATACAGTTTATAATTAAAATTATAAGCTAATTTCAGAGAACGATGGATGAAATGTTTGGGGGTAAGTTGAGGAGTATTATTAATTTTCTGGCTCTAGGCAACAGATAGAGCCTCTTCTTGTTACTTGGATTTTTATAGAGAACATGTATAAAAAATCGTCAAGGTATCCTCAGTTCTCTGAGATGTCGCAGTCCTTTAACTTTCACTTCATTCTTGTTTGAGGTACCTGCGCGCACTTTTCTTCTTTATTAGATAGTTGGTCCCATTCCATTAAGTGTCAATAACTTAGGCTGAGGGATTCCAGCGGCCCCAACTTTATCTTCCCTTACATCAGATTTATTTGCGTCTTTCGGAAGGTGTGATGTCACCTCGCAATGGATTTGTATTTATTGTCTTACTAAAACAAAGACATTGCCTAGTGTGGGGTTAAGTGAGGACAAGTTATATTGGTTTTATAGTAAATATCTTTTTTTTCTGTTTTTAAGACAGTCTCACTTTGTCACCCTTGGTAGAGTTTCATGGCGTCACAGCTCACAGCAAACTTTAACTCTTGGGCTTAAGCGATTCTCTTGCCTCAGCTTCCCAAGTAGCTGGGACTATAGGCGCCTGCCACAAGGCCTGGCTATTTTTTGTTGCAATTTGGCTAGGGTCGGCTTTGAACCAGCCACCCTCCGTATACAGGTGGGGGTGGTGGTGCCCCACCCATTGAACCACAGGCACAGCCCCTAAGTCTGGTTCTTGAACTCCGGACCTCAAGCAATCTTTCTGCCTCAGCTTCCCAGAGTGGTAGGATTATAGGTGTGAGTCACTACATCTGACCAATTTTTTTTTTTTTGCAGTTTTTGGCCCGGGCTGGGTTTGAACCTTCCACCTCTGGAGGGGCACCCTTCTCCTTTGAGCCACAGGTGCTGCAACCAATTTTTTTTTTTTTTTTTTTTGAGGCAGGTCTCACTACGTTGCCTTCAGTAGAGTGCCGTGGCGTCACAGCTAACAGCAACCTCAAACTCTTGGGCTTAAGTGATTCTCTTGCCTAAACCTCTCAAGCAGCTGGAACTATAGGCACCTGCCACAATGACCACCTATTTTTTGTTTGCTGTTGTCATTGTTGATTTTAGTTGGCCCAGGCCAGGTTCAGTATATGTGGCCAGCACCCTACCCACTGAGATACAGGCACTGCCTGCACAATTTTAAATTATTTTTTAGAAATAAGGTCTTACTATAAGTGGCGCCTGTGGCTCAAAAGGGTAGGGCACCAGCCCCATATGCCAGAAGTAGTGGGTTCAAACCCAGTCCTGGCAAAAATTAAAAAAAAAAAAAAAAGAAAGAAAGAATGTCTTATTCTGTCACCTAGGCTGGAGTGCAGTGGAGTCATTGTGGGTCACTGTAACCTTAAACTTCTGGGCTCAAGTGATCCTCCTGATCCAGCCTCCCATTTAGCTAGGATTATAAGCATGCACCATCATGCACAGCCAATATTTAAACAGTTTTTGTAGAGACAGAGTCTCACTATCTTGCCCAGGCTGGTCTCAGACTCCTGGCTCAAGGGGTCCTCCTACCACATCCTCCTGAAGTGCTGGGCTTACAGGAATGAGCTGCTGCATCTGGTCACATGCTCTTCAAACAAAAGAAGTTGTCTTAATTAGTCCCTTCCATAAAGCCACAGAGTAAAATAATTCAAAATGTTAATTACAAATGAGATGGTATATTCATAAATTATGAAAGGTTTGCAGAGATCTTATAATACTAAAATATTTGGATTTTTAAAGAATGACTATGAAGACTTCTAAAGAAATACAATATTTTCTTGTATGTAAGCCCACCTCCTCCAAACATTTCTAAGACCTGAGGTAAGCGTTCTTGTCTGTGGCCCCTTTTCCTCCTGTCCCTGTCTCTGTCCTGCAGTATGTAGGACCTTGCCTGCAGGTATGTGGACACCCAGCCAAGGGTGGTCAAGGTCATCTGTGCACAGAAGGTGAAGAGAGAGCTTGGATATGTGGCTGGGTGTCCAAATACCTGCAGGCAAGGTCCTATGAGGTGAAGGATGGAGACAGAGGCAGGAAGGAAAGGGCCTGCAGACAGGTCTCCTTGCCGCAGATACTAGTCTCAGCCATAAGAGATGGAGGCTCTGGTGTACATATCAGTGGCTGAACTCTTCTGGAGCACTGTCATCCTTTGAAGCTTGTTAGACGCTTGGTAGAAACTCAATCATAACCCACGTTTTCTTAATATCTCTAGGTGATTTGAATGCACATTAGTGTTTTTGAAAACTCTTGCTCTAAAGTGGGAGGTTGAGGACAAGAGCCTCCATTTCTCTCTCTTTTTTTTTTTTTTGAGACAAAGTCTTATTATGTTGCCCTCAGTAGAATGCCGTAGTGTCACAGCTCACAGCAAACTCAAAGTCTTGGGCTTAAGCGATCCTCTTGGCTCAGCCTCCCATGTAGCTGGGACTACAGGTGCCTGCCACAACACCTGCTATTTCTCTGTTGCAGTTGTTTAACTGTTGTTTTTTAGCTGGCCTGGGTTTGAACCCACCACCTTCAGTGTATGTGACTGGTGCTGTAAACACTGTGCTATGGGCGCTGAGCCAAACTCTTGGGTTTAAGCCATTCTCTTGCTTCAGTCTCCCAAGTAGCTGGGACTACAGGCACCCACCACAATGCCTGGCTATTTTTTTTTCTTGGTTGTAGTTGTCATTGTTGTTTGGCAGGCCCAGGCTGGATTCAAACCCATTAGCTCTGATGTATGTGGCTGGCAGCCTAGTGGCTGAGCTACTGGCACCGAGCCTTAGCCTCCATCTCTTATGTCGAAGAATGGTACCATTACAATGCTCAGCTTCTCTCTTGGCTTCTAAAGGAATTCAGATGATTCTGGCCAGTGATCAGTTCTGTCCACTTTTTTATTGGACTTATGCACATTTGAAATTATACCTGGTATATATACACATGTACTTGAGGTCAGCAATTAAGTTTGCAAACTCTCTCTAGGCAAAGTGCTGTATACCTCATTACTAAATATTGCTACCATCACCCTAGAAGCACTTCCCTTGGCCAGCTGGTGACTGCAGTGATATTCAGCAATGACGTATGTAGCACTTTTGCTAGGACAAGTTCATGAACTTAATTGACAGACAGACACACACATACACACATCTGAGGACTTAATTTTCCAGTGGGTAATTTCCCTTAAGCTGTTCTCTTATTTGAAAGCACACCACCCAGCCCCACTGCACTCCGTCCATATCCAGTTCAACACCAAGGTGGCCATCTTTCCAGTGAGCTCTGCCTCAATCTCCCCATGGAAGACCTTTCTATTCTGACCCCATTGTCCTTAACAAGAGCCACTGGTGTTCCATTTACTGTGTTTTGCTCTATGAATCCTTCACTAGAAAGTCAGTTTTCTGAGCATGTGAACTGGGTATTATTCATTTTTGGATCCTGCATTATTCATATTCATAGCTTGAACTCATTAGATGTTCAGTAAATGTGTGTCCAATCTTCATCAGTTTTGGTGGCTTTTGCAATTCACTTTGGTGGTAAGGAGGAAAATTAAAACAGTCATGCCAGCTGGGCACAGTGGCTCACGCCTGTAATCCTAGCACTTGTGAGGCCAAGGTGGGTGGATTGCCTGAGCTCACAGGTTTGAGACCAGCCTCAGCCAGACCGAGACCCATCTCTAAAAATAGCTGGGCATTGTAGCAGGCGCCTGTAGTCCCCACTACTCAGGAGGCTGAGGCAGGAGAATCACTTGAGCCTAAGTTTGAGGCTGCTGTGAGCTTTAATACCACGGTACTACCAAGGGCTGCAAAGTGAGACTCTGTCTCAAACAAAACAAAAAAACAGTCACAGTCATGCTATTTTTGTGAAGACAAATTTTACACACAGGTCTCATTGCATTTAGGAAACGGTATGTTTTTCTCATTCTCACATAAAATGGAGCTTTTGTCTGACCTGCTACTCACGAGGTGCCAGGCAAAAGGTGTCTTTGATAGAAATCCTTGAGCCTCTACCTGTAGTTTTGTCAGTGATCTGCCCTTCTATTTATCATAACGTTCAAATGGAGGAGCTTGGCCCTGCAGAGCAGCTCCTACCTGAAATCCTAGCATGTTGGGAGACTGAGCTTAAGGCCAGAAGTTGGAGACCAGCCTGAGCAAGAGGGAGACCCCATGTCTATCAAGGTGGTGGGCACCTGTAGTCCCAGCTACTTGGGAGGCCAAGGCAGGAGGATCCCTTGAACCCAGAAGCTGGAGATTGCAGTGAGCGAAGATGAGCCCACTGTATTCTAGCCTGGGCTAGGGAGCAAGACAAAAAAGCAAAACAACACTAATGGAGGAGGTTTAGTTAGGAAATAAATATCTGAAAAGAAGAATAGAGTGGGAGGAAAAGCAAGTCATATGATAGAATGTAAGGATATAATGGAAAGGCTGGGCACAGTGGCTGATGCCTGTAATCCCAGCACTCTGGGAGGCCAAGGCGAGTGAACTGCCTGAGCCCAGGAGTTCAAGACCAGCTTGAGCGAGAGCAAGACCCCATCTCTACTACAAATAGAAAAACTAGCCAGACATTGTGGCAGTCACCTGTAGTCCCAGCAACTTGGGAGGCTGAGGCAAGAGAATCACTTGAGCCCAAGAACTGAGCTTTCTGTGAGCTATGATAATGATGCCTTGGCACTCTGCCCAGGGTGACAGAGTGAGACTCTGTCTAAAAAAAAAAAAAAAAACAAAGAAGAATATAAAGGAAAGGTAAAATCCTTCGGCCCCTCATATTGAAGGACCTTCGTTAGGAAGGAAAGGTAGTAGAAAAGATAGGGCAGTGAACTTGCAGTTGGGGGGAACTGTGTTCTAGTTAAGGCTCTTTTTTTTTTTTTTAAGAGAGCGCTTCATATTGCCCTGGGTAGAGTGCTGTGGCATCACAGCTCACAGCAACCTCCAACTCCTGGGCTCAAGCAAGTCTCCTGCCTCAGCCTCTCAAGCAGCTGGGACCACAGGCACCCGCCACAACGCCCAGCTATTTTTTGGTTGCAGTTGTCATTATTGTTTGGTGGGCCCAGGCTGGATTTGAACCCACCAGCTCAGCTGTATGTGGCTGGTGCCTTAGCCACTTGAGCCAGAGGCACCGAGCCTAGTTAAGGCTCTTTTAATCAGTTAAAGATTCTCACTAGACCTTTTTTTTTTTCTGAGACAGACCCTCAAGCTGTCCCCCTGGGTAGAGTGCTATGGCATCACAGCTCTCAGCAACCTCCAACTCCTCCAACCCTGGCAATTTTTTGGTTGTAGTCATCATTGTGGTTTGGTGGGCCCAGGGTGGATTCGAACCCACCAGCCTAGGTGTATGTGGCTAGCGCCTTAGCACATGGTGGCACATTTACAAACTTTTTTTTTTTTTTGAGACAGAGCCTCAAGCTGTCACCCTGGGTAGAGTGCTGTGGCATCACAGCTCACAGCAACCTCCAACTCCTGGGTTCAAGTGAGTCTCCTGCCTCTGCCTCCCAAGTAGCTGGGATCACAGGCACCTGCCACAACGCCTGGCTATTTTTTGGTTGCAGCTGTCATTGTTGTTTGGCAGGCCTGGGCTGGATTCGAACCCGCCACCTTAGGTGTATGTAGCTGGTGCCTTAGCCACTTGAGCCACAGGCACTGAGCCAAGTTTACAAACTTAATTGTCAGTCCTCCTATGTGTCTGGCAGACACTCCTGGTTGCAGAGAGTGCCAGACACATATGAGTCTCACTATGTTGCCCTCGGTAGAGTTCTGTGATCTCCAACTCTTGGGCTTAAGTGATTCTCTTGCCTCAGCCTCCCAAGTAGCAGGGACTACAGGCACCTACTACAAAGCCCAGCTATTTTTTTGTTGCAGTTGTTTAGCTGGCCCAGGCCAGATTTGAACCCGCCACCCTGGGTGTATATGGCTGGGTCTTAACCGCTGTGCTATGGGCACCGAGCCTGCACCTGTTTTTCTTTAGGAGAACAAGCCCCAGGTAGTTGGTGGGCATATGACCTTCAAGAGTAAAAATTATGTTCCCGAGCTTCCCTTGGCTGGGATTAAATTTTCGCCAAGGGAAAGTGGTGAGTGCAAATTCTGACAGTATCCTTCCTCCTTTCTTTCCTTCTTTCTGCTAACTGGCATTCATACATGATAGCAAAAGATGCATCGCCGTATAAATCCCTGGCACAGAAGATGTAAACTGAAGTTGGCAAAGAGCTAAGGTAGAAGTACCCTGGGTCTCAAGATACCATGGAGTGCCAGGTCAGCCTTCCACGCCAGGCTTCCTTTCCGTGTGAGAGAAATAACATTCTGATCTACTTAAAGCAACATGCTATTGTGGTTTTACACCTTTTTTCAGCCAGAACCTCACACAATACAAACAACTTGCAGATAAAGAAAAAGGTTTTATAGATATCAATTATGTTTCCCAATCTGCATGTCAGCATGAATGGGAATGTGTATTCACTGTGGCTTTTTGCTTCTAGTTAGGAATTCGTCTACAGGATAGAGAATAACCTTCTACTTCATAGACAGCACTTCTTTTATAAGCAAGAATTGATTGGGATGGGCGGGAATGGGCTAGGAAGCACAAATACAATTTGCTTTTTATGCTTTTTATCTTATTCTCTATGAATAAGTATAATGTCACAGATTTACACACGCACACAGACCCCACATAAATGTCTGGTTCCAAAATATGTTGCTTCTCCCGTTATTTTTTTCTGAAACTTGGTGGGCTCTGAACTACCAAGCACAAACATTTAAATTATACGCTTCTGTTATCAACCACTGTTATTACTGACTGTGGAGAAAACATGAAGTATTGGGATTTTTAGAATACTTTTCTATACATTTTCAAGTGTTTGGGCTTTAACAAGAGCTCATTGGAACCAAATTCCAATCCCCTTCTTTTCAATGACAGTTGAATAACACACACCCAGCACCAAGCAGCACAACCACGCTATCCTCACACACAGAGTAGAAACCAAACCAAACCCGAGTGTAGAGAAAGATGACGGGGAGGGCTTGGAGGGAGAGTAGCCGCGAAGAGATCGTTTACCTTCATTCTTCTCATCTGGAGGAGTGTAGATGGAAGCCAGGGTATATAAAGAAAAGATAACAAAAGCCAGTAAAATGAATGCCATTTCCAAGTTGGTGTACGGAAGCTCCATGAACCACCCAAAACTTTTTCACCTACAATAGAAACCAAACATTGGATTAGCTTAGCAACCCCAATCCAGAGAGAGCTTGCTCAGCACTTGCAAGATTGAACCATTAAGTTCTCAAATTCAACCTAGAAAAAGTGCCACCCACTTTATTGCTGGACACCCCTACAGTCACCTTTGAAGTACTCCTCTTGGCCATCTGGTGACCGTAGGGATATTCAGCAGTGAGGTATGTAGCACTCTTTCTAGGATGAGTTTGGGAACTTCATTGTCCGATCTCATTTATATCTAAGAATCAAACACATGTGAGATTTACCAAAACTTGGTAATATAGTTCTGTGTACCTGGAACAATGTATTTGGCACTGGCAAAATGAAGCACACTCTTATGTTTTTAAAATTTGAATTTACATCTTCACTGTGTAAACTGTAAGAGATCATGGAGGTCTGAACCGCAGAGTTAATTTGGGTTTACACACTGTAAGTTTTTTGACAGCTCTGGAGTATGCCAACAGGTAAAGAGCACTTAAAGGGGCCCAGGCACTTGAAAGGAGCTTGAAATAGCTTTAATCCTCATGGTAACTCTGTAAGATAGGTACCATTATTATCTCCATTTCATAAATGAAGGAAGCAATGAGAGATAATGTACCTTAAATTATAAATCTAGCATATGGCAGGGGTAGAATATCCACTCGAGCAAAATGGTTACAAAATCCTCACTCTATTATTATTATTATTATTATTATTATTATTATTATTATTATTTGAGTTAGAGTCTCATTCTGCTGCCCAGGCTAGAATGCTATGTCATTTGCCTAGCTTGGAGCAACCTCAAACTAACTCCTGGGCTTAAACAATCCTCTTGCCTCAGCCTTCTGAGTAGCTGGGACTACAGGAGCACACCACAGTGCCTGGCTAGTTTTTCTATTTTTAGTAGAGATGGGGGTCTTGCCCTTGCTCAGACTGGTCTTGAGCTCCTGAGCTCAATGGATCTTCTCACTGCAGCCTCCCAGAGTGCTAGGATTACAGGTGTGAGCCACCATGCTGGCCTCAAATGATATTATTGTTGAAGATGAATACAATGACTTCAGTAGTAAAAGGATGTGATGAAACAGTGTTTAGACAGCATTTTTTTCTATTTTCATTTTGTTGCCCTTAGTAGAGTGCCATGGAGTCACAGTTCACAGGAACCTCAAACTCTTGGGCTCATGTGATCTTCTTGACTCAGCCTCTCGAGTAGCTGGGACTATGGGCGTCTAGTTATTTTTAGAGATGGGGGTCTTACTCTTGCTCAGGCTGGTCTCAAACTCAATGACCTCAAGCTATCCACCAGCCTCAGCCTCCCAGAGGTGTTTTGAGACTATTGCATCTCCATGTGCAGGAGAGATTGAAAGAATAGAATCATAATTGTAAAAAAATCAAAGTATTTTAGCTGTGTTAAGATTTTAGTAATGGCAATGGAGAGGAAGGGATGAACCTAGAGCCACTTTGAAGGAAGGGCAGGATGACCTCGGCAGCTTGTTGGCCATATGGGATGCAAAAGTTACCCTAGCGCTAATCAAAATGCAATACAAGGAAGAGGGGAGATGATCACTGGGCAAAAAGACCCACAGAGTCATGTGTGAATTCAGTGGTAGAGAACGTTAGCTCCTCAGACGTCCCTGTAGTTAGCAAAGAGGTATGGAGATGAACTCTCATACATTCTGTAATCCAAAAGTATTTGGAAATTAGATTGATTATACTTGTGCTTCTTCAGAGAATTTGAAGAATATTAACACTGTTAAAGCAGCTCTGTGCTCTGTAGCTCAGCGGCTAGGGTGCCAGCCACATACACTGGAGTTGACAGGTTCAAATCCAGCCTGGGCCTGCTAAACAACAATGATAACTACAACAACAACAACAAAAATAGCCGGGCATTGTGGTGGGTGCCTGTAGTCCCAGCTACTTGGGAGTCTGAGGCAAGAGAATGGCTTAAGCACAAGAGTTTGAGGTTGCTGTGAGCTGTGATGCTACGGCACTCTACCCAGGGCAACATAATGAGACTCTGTCTCAAAAAAAAAAAAAAAAGCAGCACAGAGAACAGAAAATTATTTTTATTATTACTATGAGGAAATATTCTCCTAAGTATCTCAAGAATGGAAAAGCAAGCATCCTAATTATTCAGTACTAGTAGAAAATAGTAGACCAGTAACTACAGGCCCACATGAGAGAATAACACACAAAAATTATTTGTATTGCCAATTTCCTAACAACTGTTTTCTCAAGAAAAAGAGAAAAGCAGGAAAAAGAAATCTCGCCATCTAGTGGTGTTTATGTGTTATTGGTTGAAAGAATGAGGATGATGAAGGGGAGTCTTAGGGAAACTTGCCCCTTTTTCCTATGGTTGGTTCACTGAAAAGATTACCTTAGAGTATATAAATAAGAGAAAGTTTATTTCAAAATACCATGCGCGTGGGGGAAACCATAAGAATGATTTTCCAAAGTTTCAGCGACAGTGGTTTTTTTTTTTTCTTAGAGACAAAGTTTCACTTTGTTGCCCTTGGCAGAGTGCCATGGTGTCACAGCTCACAACAACCTCCAACTCCTGGGCTTAGGTGATTCTCTTGCCTGAGCCTCCCAAGTAGCTGGGACTACAGGTGCCTGCCACATTGCTCAGCTATTTTTTGGTTGTACTTGTCATTGTTGTTTGGCAGGCCCAGGCTGGGTTTGAACCCACCAGCTCCAGTGTAGGTGGCTGAGCTACAAACAACCAGCCTAAAAGTCTATATTTTCATCTCAGCAACCCTAAGTTCAATTCTCGAGCAGAGCATGAACCTGTTCTGGTTTGATATGTGAGACTTTTAAATATTTATGTATAAATGATCAACTGAAAAGCTGAGACCCTAGAAAATATGACTGAACAGAATTATAAGTTACGTCTTGTTCATAACTTTTATAGATCTTGTAAAAACTGTTCTCCATCGCTTATTATACTTCTTGTATCTTAAATTATGTAACAACATAATTAAAGTTTATTAGTTTTACTTACAAGATAAAAGCTCAGCTGTTTGTCCTCAGTAAAGTTTGCTACATTCACCTTCACTCCTTTCTACTTTTTCCTCTCTGTGGATCATAGAATTTTGGCCAATCAAAAATGGCCAGCTGTTCAAACTGTAGTTAAATAAGGCAAACACCGAGCTGTAGCCAAACCATTTGTTTTTATACCTCACTTTCTCTTTTCTGTCCATACATCTTCTCAATATTAGAGTCTCCATAAAATGTATTGTTTGGGAAACTGAGTCTTTGTCAAAGAATAAGATTCTTGCCTTTTTAACCTTCTAATGATCAATTTAGCCAAGTGAATAATTAACTTTGTAGTAAACTGTGATTCTGTTTTGTAAAAAGTGGGTTTTTTTGAGAGTAAGAAGAATTAGACAGAAAGGAAAATGGCATTGCGTAAGAAAAGATCTTGCATAGTAAATTTTGTCCTGAAACGGAATGGTTATTTAAGAAAATAAGAACAGGGAAAACCAGAAGGTTTAGAATGTTTGTAAATGTTTGTCTATGCTGGTTGACTAAGGCTTATAAAAGGAAATTTGTGAAAAAATTTGCTTAGTTGACTATATATTACCTTTAGAATATTTTGGTTTGTAATCTTATTTGAACAAATGTTTTAAGCCTTTGATATTTGACAAACTTTCCAAAATCAAAACTCTAAATTTGGCCTTTTTGAAATATTTAGACCACTGACAGTCTGAGAAAGATGTATTAGAGTTATTTGGTAGGTTAAAAATGTATAGAAAATATTGTCAAATGTAAAATAGGGGTTAATTTGCTGCGGATTATGTTTTTATATATTCTAATATTGTAAAATATTGGTCTGTCTAACTGTATTTTGTCAGTAATAATTTTAATTCATCTCAGAAAGTATTTTTGTAACTGGTTAAATTCAAACAAAGTTTGTCCTTCAAAGAAAGTAGTAGAAAAGGCTGGCAAGGCTCAAGCGATTCTCCTACTTCCACCTCCTAAGTACCTGGGACCACAGGTGCCCATCACAACACCCAGCTATTTTTTGGTTGCAGCTGTCATTGTTGTTTGGCGGGCTGGGCTGGATTTGAACCCACCAGCTCAGGTGTATGTGACTGGCGCCTTAGCAGCTTGAGCCACAGGTGCCGATCTAGCAAGTTCTCTTGAATTCAAATTTCTGATGACTTTGGAGATTAAATACCATTGGACTAAAGGCAAACTTCTAGGACTTTAACTAGAAAGCTAACATGTCCATGAGTATTGCTCATCTAACTTCAAACAGAACAGAATTAAGAACAGAAATATTGCTGATTCTTTCTGTGTTCTGTTTCCCAGAAGTCAGGGAAACCATTTCTATCTTTTAAGCTATTTGCAGGTTTCAGCAATATATGTACTTATGAGCAAAATTTGAAACATTTATTTTTTTCTCTCTCCTTGATTTCTCCAGAATTTGAAAATCATTTGTAAGTATTCTTAACTTCTGACAATGCAGTTATTTGCATAAATTCAAAAAATAGCCGAGCAGCGGGTGCCTGTGGTCCCAGCTACTTGGGAGGCGGAGGCAGGAGACTCATTTGAGCTCAGGAGTTGGAGGTTGCTGTGAGCTGTGATGCCACAGCACTCTACCCGGGGGACAGCTTGAGGCTCTGTCTCAAAAAGAAAATAACAACCCTAACTGATTTGAACAATATGATATTTTCCCACACTATAAGAGTTGGAGATTTTAACACTCCATTGGAAGTGCTGGACAGATCTTCCAAGCAGAAACTAAACAAAGACATAGGAGACTTAAAGAACACCCTAGAACAAATGGACTTAACAGACATTTATAGAACACTTTATCTTACCAAAACTGAATACACATTCTTCTCATCAGCCTATGGATCATCTCCCAAAATTGATCATATCTTAGGTCACAAGGCTAACCTCACCAAATTCAAAAGAATATAAATTATCCCCTGTATCTTCTCAAACCATTATGGAATAAAAGTCAAACTCAGCTCAGCCCCCGTGGCTCAAGTGGCTAAGGCACCAACCACATAAACCTAAGGTGGTGGGTTCGAATCCAGCCTGGGTCTGCCAAAACAACAATGACGGCTGCAACCAAAAGAAAAATAGCCGGGCATTGTGGCTGGCACCTGTGGTCCCAGCTACTTGGGAGACAGAGGCAGGAGACTAGCTTGAGCCCAGGAGTTGGAGGTTGCTGTGAGCTGTGATGCCATGGCACTCTACCCAGGGGGATAGCTTGAGGCTCTGTCTCAAAAATAAATAAATAAATAAAAGTCGAACTCAACAGCAGTAGAAATCTTCATACTCAAATAAAATCATGGGAATGAAGTAACTTTATGGTGAATGATAGCTGGGTCATAGATGAGGTCAAGAAGGAGATCATTAGATTTCTGGAACAAAACAATAATAAAGCCACAAACTATCAAAACCTGTTGGATATTGCAAAGGTAGTCCTTAGAGGAAAATTTATAGCATTCGATGCTTTCATCCAGAAAACAGAAAGAGAGCAAGTCAGCAACCTAATGGGCCATCTCAAGCAACTGGAAAAGGAAGAACAATCTAATCCCAACCCCAGCAGAAGAAAAGAAATAACCAAAATTAGAGAAGAACAAAACAAAACTGAAAACAAAGACCAATATCAAGAACTGAAATAGCATCAATTATACAAAATCTTCCAAAAAATAAAAGCCCTGGACCAGATGGTTTCACACCAGAATTCTATCTTACCTTTAGAGAGGAACTAGTTCCTATGATGCATAAATTTTCTAAAATACAGAGAAAAAAGGAATGCTCCCCAATACATTCTATGAAGCAAATATCATCCTGATCCCCAAACCAGGAAAGGACCCAACAAAAAAAGAAAACTATAGACCAGTGGTTCTCAACCTTCCTAAAGCTACAACCCTTTAACACAGTTCCTGTGAGTCGCGAACCACAGGTTGAGAACTGCTGCTATAGACCGATAATATCAATGCAAAAATATTCAACAAGATATTAGCAAACAAAATACAACAACACATTAAAAAGGTTATTCACCATGATCAAGTGGGTTTTATCCCAGAGACACAAGGTTGGTTCAACATATGCAAATCTATAAATATAATACACCACATAAATAGAATAAAAAACAAAGACCATATGATTCTTTCAATTGATGCAGAAAAGTCTTTTGACAATATCCAGCATCCTTTCATGATAAAAATACTCAAGAAAATAGGCTTAGAAGGAACATTCCTTAAACGGATAGAGGCTATCAACAGCAAACCCACAGCCAATATCATATTGAGTGGAGTAAAACTGAAAGCATTCCCACTCAAATCTGGGACAAGAAAAGGATGCCCACTGTCTCCACTGCTATTTAACATAGTGATGGAAGTCCTAGCCATCACAATCAGGCAAGAGAACGAGACCAAATGAATCCAAATGGGGACAGAGGAGGTCAAAGTCTCCCTCTTCACAGATGACATGATCTTATACCTGGAAAACCTTAGGACTCAACTACAAAGTTCTTAGAAGTGATCAGGGAATATAGAAGCATCTCAGGATACAAAATCAATACCCACAAATCAGTAGCCTTCATATATGCTAACAATCATGAAGGTGAGAATAAAAGAAAAGACTTTATTCCTTGTACAATAGCGCCAAAGAAGATGAAATACCTGGGAATATATAACAAAAGATGTGAAAGATGTCTATAAAGAGAATTATGAAACGTTGAGAAAGGAAATAGCAGAAGATGTCAACAAATGGAAGAACATACCATGCTTGTGTCTGGGAAGAATCAACATCATTAAAATGTCCATACTACCCAAAGCAGCTTTAGATTTAATGCAATCACCATCAAAGCACCAATGTCATAGTTTAAAGATCTTGAAAAAAATAGTACTTCAATTCATATGGAACCAGAAAAAACCCTGAATAGCCAAAACAGTTCTTAGAAATAAAAACAAATGTGGAGGATCACATTGCCAGATTTCAGGTTATATTGCAAGCCTATAGTGATCCAAACATCATGGTATTGGCACAAAAATAGAGACAGAGATCTATGGAATAGGAAAGAGAATCTAGAGATGAATCCAGCCACATATTGTCATTTAATCTTTTATAAGCCTAAAAAAAGCATGCAATGGGGAAGAGAATTGTTATTTAACAGATGGTGCTGAGAGAACTGGTTATCCACAAGTAGAAGAGTGAAACTGGACCTGAACCTCTCAACATTGACAAAAATTGATGCTCATTGGATGAAAGATTTAAATTTAAGATATGAAATAATAAAAATTCTAGAAGAAAGTGTGAAAAGACTTGAAGATATTGGCCTGGGAAAAAACTTTATGAGGAAGACCCCCCCCCCCCAACAATTGTAGGAACACCAAAAATAAATAACTGGGATTTGATCAAGCTAAAAAGCTTTTGCACCTGAGTGGTGCCTGTGGCTCAAAAGATAGGGCGCTGGCCCCATATACTGGAGGTGGTGGGTTCAAACCCAGCTCTGGCCAAAGGGAGGTGGGGAAAAAGCTTTTGCACAGCTAAGGGTACCACAAAGAAAGCAAACAGACAACCTTCAGAATGGGAGAAGATTTTTGCATGTTATGAATCTGACAAAGGCCTGATAACGAGAATCTACAGAGAATTCAAATTAAACAATAAGTGCAAACGACCCTCTCTATAAGTGGGCAAGAGATTTGAACAGAAACTTCTCTGATGATGACAGACAAACAGCCAACAAACACATGAAAAAATACTCATTACCTTTAATCACTAGATAAATGCAAATCAAAACCACTCTAAGATATCACCTGACTCCAGCAAGACTAGTCCACATCACAAAGTCCCAAAACACCAGATGCTGGTGAGGATGTAGACATATACTAATACAGTTTTTTTTGGAGAAAAGCATGGGGAATACTCAAAGTTCTAAAAGTAGACCTTCCATTTGACCCTGCAATCCCATTACTAGGTATCTACTCAGAAGAACAAAAATCATTTATTGTGGCTCAATTCATAATTGCCAAGTTGTGGAAGCAACCTAAGTGCCCATTAACCCATGAATGGACCAATAAACTATGGTATTTTTATACCATGGAATATTATTCAGCCATTAAAAAGATGGAGACTTTACATTTTTTACATTTACCTGATTGGAGTTAAAATACAGTCTTCTCAGTAAAGTACAGCAAGAATGAAAAAATAAATATCCAATGTACTCCATACTAATATGAAATCAATATATAAATAATTACACATTCATAAGAACAATGAAACAATAATATAGTTCAGTTCAGGAGTAAAGGGAAGTGAAAGGCAGGAGGGCAGAAGGAGGGAAGGCATGAGGCAGGATCTCACCTAATGTGCACATACTGAGGGTGTAGGGCACACCCCCTGGGTGAAGAGCTCTTCTGCAAATGGAATTTTGTGGGGAGTGGGCTGTGGGCAGCAGGGCCCCCCCAGCCTGGGAAATCCTCCGAGAGCAATCCTCAACCATTTCCTCCTTTTTTTTTTGAGACAGAGCCTCAAGCTGTCCCCCTGGGTAGAGTGCCATGGCTTCACTGCTCATAGCAACCTCCAACTCCTGGGCTCAAGCGAGTCTCTTGCCTCTGCCTCCCAAGTAGCCGGGACCACAGGCGCCCGCCACAACACCCAGCTATTTTTTGGTTGCAGCCGTCATTGTTGTTTGGCGGGTCCGGGCTGGGGATTCGAACCTGCCACCTTAGGTGTACGTGGCTGACGCCTTAGGCGGTTGAGCTATAGGCGCCGAGCCCATTTCCTCCTTTAACAACATTCTTTTCACCTGCCAGAAGTCACATAACCCACACATACTTTCCTCGTTATCAGCCAGCACACGGTTTTTCCTCTGTAAGTTTGATCTCCACCCAAGTGTTAAGATTTATGCAACGTTGTTAAGACACTGTATAAATACGGCTGTTTCTACTGTTGAGGTGCTGGCTGCAGCCATCAGCTGCATCAGTCCTTCTGACGCTATTCTACCTCTCACGCCTTGTCTTTCTTTGCCTCTCCCTGTCTTTCTTTTTCTATTTCTCCATTTCCCACCATTTCCACTCAGGTGGAATCTCCCTCCTCACCCTGGGTCGTGAGAGGTCTCTTTCTCATGCTGGCTCATGAGAGAACTTTAACCTCAAAGTGAGAATAATGTAACCTAAAAATTGTTCCTCATATTAATTTGAAAAAATAAAAAAGAAAGGAATACTAATGTTCTCATTGTGTGTACCTTAACCTCAAAATCCAGAACTGATAGATGACAGCTAAATGGTTTCACTTTCTTACCCTGGACCCAACCTTGACTTCATCCCTGTCGGTATAGGAAAGCCAGAAAGCCACAAACATATGCCAGATGGCTGAGGTCATACAGAAGCCAGATGAAAGACCTGGGGTGTCTATGAAAGACTGTGTGAAACATACAGACTGGCCAAACCATAGTATGAAGCCGCAAAGGGAGGAGAAAAAGGGCCAATTGAGTAGAAATTCAACCAACCAAAAGCCTTCAAGAGGCTAAAGGAAAAACTACAGGCAGCCCTAGTGTTAGGCCTCCCTGACCTGGCCAAGCCTTTTCAACTGTACGTATCAGAAAGAAATGGAACAGCTGAGGAAATACTCAACTAGAACGTAGAGTGCTGGGCAAGACCAATTGCTTATCTCTCTAAGCAAGTAGACGGGGTCTTGAAAGTTTGGCCCCCTTGCCTAAGAACACTTGCAGCCACTGCCATGCTGGTGCAAGAGGCTGATAAGTTGACTGTGGGACCAAACTCAAGAGTCTGGGTACCATATGCAGTGGTCACTCTTATGAACACCAAAGGACCATTGGTTGACCAATTCATGCCTTACCAAATATCAAAGATTATTAGGTAAAAATATGAGGTTAGTTATAGAGGTTATAGAAGACAAAAGAAAATTAAGACACTTCTGGGGAAATAATTCTACATTCTCCTGTTGGCCACCCTTGCCAAGAAAGTGACATGAAACCGACACAATGCTAAACAGAGACCATCCCTGCTGCTTGAATTTCATTCCTACATGGGAGCTCCTTTTGAAGATGTGCAAATGGACCATACTGAGTTGTCCAGATGTGGAGAAAACCAGTACTTACTAGTTTTGGTCTGCGCATACTTGGGATAGGTGGAAACCTTCCCCACTAGGCCTGAAGTAGTAAAAGTGTTGTCCAGAGAGATCATCCCATGGTTTAGGTTGCCACTCCACATTGGATCTGACAACAGACTGGTCTCTGTAACAGAGATAGTTCAATGACAGCTAAAGCCTTGAGGCCTCAAAGCTCAGGCAGGGTAGAGAGCATGAACAGAACCATAAAAGCAAAAGCAAGAATTGGTGTACTCTGCCAGGAAGCAAAGCTTAACTGGGTACAGGCCTTGCTACTGGTCTTGTTCAATATAAAATGGACCCCTTCTAAGAGGTCAGGGTACTGCCCTTATGAAATAATGTATAACAGGCTTCTACCAATTCTCTACAATTTAGCAGGGGCTCCTAGAAGAACTGGGAAAGACTGAATTGAATGGGCAGTTAGAAGCCCTAAGGAGAGTAGCAAAGATCTCCACTTAGGTAATTAACTGTGTCCTGTTTACTCTTTTCTCTCCAGGGGATCAAGTCTAAGTCAAAGATTGAAACCTGGTGCCCCTCAAACTAAGGTAGACCCTACACCATCATCCTGGCCACACCCACAGCAGCGAAGGTAGACGGGTTCCTCACCTGGATCCATCACAGCAGGCTGAAGAAACTTTACTGCTCCCATGGGAAGCAAAAACAGATCCAGCCAACCCCTGCCAGGTAACTTTTGAGGCGGTCAACATGCCCTGCTCCAGCCCCATACCAGGAACTGGTTGGTCAATGCACGGCTGAAGACTGAGGAAATTCCTCACGAGCCTTGGTCTTTGGACTTTGGGAAAGGGGGAAGAGGAATGTGATCTTTGTACACATCACTAAGATAGGACTCTTTAATAGCTTTTATGAATGTGAAGGCATCCATAAGGGAAATTGCACTCATAATCTGAAACAATACTCAACATGTGCACAGAGAAAGGTGAAAACCCATGTGTATATTACAGTGCCACAGAGCCCCCCACCATGGTACAATTAAGCCCCAGGTAGAGGACCCCAGAGGATTCATAGTCCCTGAAATCTGAATTGGACTCTCCCCAATGTTTTCATTTGTCTGGGTTCTCTGAGTCCTTCCCTCTTCGAAGGGTTATGTTGCCCCCAGGGTAGACTGTCATGGCGTCACAATTCACAGCAACCTCCAACTCTTGGGCTTAAGCGATTCTCTTGCCTGAGCCTCCCAAGTAGCTGGGACTACAGGCGCCTGCCACAATGCCTGGCTATTTTTTGTTGTAGTTGTCATTGTTGTTTTAGCAGGCCCAGGCTGGGCTTAAACCCTCCAACATAGGTGTATATGGCTGGCACCGTAACAACCAGGCTACAAGCACTGAGCCTTTTTTTTTTTTTTTTGAGACAGAGTCTCATTATGGTACAGTGCCATGGTGTCACTGATCACAGCAACTTCAAACTCTTGGGCTCATACGATTCTCTTGCTTCAGTCTCCCAAGTAGCTGGGACTATAGGCACTGGCCACAATGTCCAGCTATTTTTAGAGACAGGGTCTCACACTGGCTCAGGCTCATCTCAAACCTGTGAGCTCAGGCAATCCACCCACCTCAGCCTCCCAAGTGCTAGGATTACAGGCGTGAGCCACTACGCCTGGCCCTCAACGTTTTTTTCAATGCTTAAGATCCTTTTTCCAACATTTGGAACCTATGAAATTGAAAGAGCAATCATGAATCTCTCCGTAGTAATAGAACGAGAGCTCAACATCACCATGCGGACATCGGGAACAGACACTTCAAGCAGAGGTTAATAACCTAGCATCTGTTATAAATCAAAATCGCTGCACACTGGGTGCTTTGATGGCTCAATAAGGAGGAGCTTGTGCTGTTATTGGAAAAAAAATGTTGTTTTTATGTAAATCAATCAGGGCAAATAAAGACTAATCTACATCTCTGAAAGGACAAGATAAATACTCTTCATCAAATTAATGAAGAGAAACCATTCTATTGGACTGAACTAGTCTCAGGAATGGGAGACTGGTTTAATGGGGTATGGGGAAATGTGCTTAGATCTGTTCTTTTCTGCTTATTCATTCTCAGCCTAATTTATGTTCTTGTATCTCTTTTCAAGCATCTTATTACTAAATTACTAACCTGATCTCTCTCTCCACAGTTACCAACTCAGCTCTTTTTAATTTTTTTGAAGAGACAGAGTCTTACTTTATTGCCCTCGGTAGAGTGCCGTGGCAGCATCACACAGCTCACAGCAACCTCCAACTCCTGGGCTTAGGTGATTCTCTTACCTCAGCGTCCCGAGTAGCTGACACTACAGGTGCTTGCCACAATGCCTGGCTATTTTTTTGTTCAGGTTTGGCCGGGGCCCAGTTTGAACCTGCCACCCTCGGTATATGGGGCTGGCGCCTTACTCACCGAGCTGCCCGCCCAACTGAGCTCTTAGTGTATGAACTTCCAGGGAAGTTCCAGATGAGGGGAATGAAGGAGCTAAGAAAATTTCACTCCAAAATATGATTCCTTGGTATAAAGATTATTTTTAAAGACCTTGATCAGAAAGCATTGGAAAAGGCCTTTCCCCTGTCTACATAAAACCTGAGTAACTTGACTGGGAATCAAAGGTGCTGCTGACTTCCTTATCACATGCTAATAGGCCTGGCCTCAAGGTCATATGAAGCACAAACCTGTCTCTCAGGTTAACCCAGACATCAGTCTGTTTTCACCCATCTGCACACCCCCCAGCAACCACTTGCTGCACTTATACTTTCCACATTCTCCCCCCTCCCTTCCAAAAAGCATCTCTAAAGGTCTCTGACCATCACTGAGACTTTGGGTGATCATTCTTGTGGTTCCCCCTCTGCACGTTTGGAAATGATCCTTTCTCTTATTAATCTACTATAATTGTGAGTTGATCTTTCAGCCCACCCGATCAGGAGAAAGGGCAGGTTGCTCCCTGATCCCGACACACTTCTATTCCACACCAGGCCTGTGTCAGGCGCCCCACTTCCCCTCTGATGGTAGCCTCCGTGGCAGTCTGCATGCTCCAGCACTGGCCTCACTTGTGTCCCTGAACACAGTAAGCTCACTCTGGCCCAGGCCCTTGCAAAACTCTACCTTCTGCCTGGGACTCTCCCCGATGTTTTCATTTGCCTGGGTTCTCTGAGTTTTTCCCTCTTTGAAGGGTTCAGTGATGGATCCAGCGATGAGACCTGGAGAGGCTCAGGCCAGTTTAAAGAAAGGATAGAGACTCACCTGGGTAAGGCTGGTGTCTGTACTGAGGGTGGTTGGAGGCCTGTTTTTTTACTGGGAATAGGGGGAGGAAGATTCCATAGTAAGGTTTGGGCTGGCTAGGGTCTTTCCCAGGGAGCTCTTGGGTCAGGGCCAGATAGGCCTTTTGTTCTTAGAGAGGGGGAAGGGTTTAGGCCCCTAACACTCTTCAGTTCAAACTCACTTCCCCACGGAGGCGTTTCTTGACCTTCCAATCTAAACCAGGTCCTGAGCGCTGTTTTGTTTCTATCACAGTTTTTACTAGCCATTGCAGGATTTTTGTACCTTTGTCTGTCTTTCTCCATGAAAGCAGACTTCTTTATCTCTGCATCTATAGAGCTGAGACAACAACTCATATGTAATAAATTTTTCTATAAATATTAATTGAATGCACATAAGTGAATAAATGAGTGGGTAGAGGCAGCACAGAAACAAGTTGATGCAAACACATTTATGAATTTTGCAGCTGGGGCTAGAATACCTGGGTTGAAGGTATATTCAGAAATCTCAGCGGCACTGAGCACTCTATTATTTGAGAAAATCTCACCCAGAGGAACAGAAATATACTTT
The DNA here is from genome assembly GCA_963575145.1 of Galago senegalensis. Classification (NCBI taxonomy): domain Eukaryota; kingdom Metazoa; phylum Chordata; class Mammalia; order Primates; family Galagidae; genus Galago; species Galago senegalensis. The sequence goes on along the minus strand of CAUYTI010093034.1, from coordinate 27,187 downwards.
GAAAATGGCCTTAAGGTTTCAATAAAGTAGGCAGCGTAGTTGAGATTGATGGCTGCTGCTGTTACTGCCCACCTGGGGGAGAAGTGTTTCTTTTCCTTTATTTTTCCCTCCTGTGGTTGCCTACAGGGCTCACTGCACTTTTTGTGCTGCTGCCTCCATTTATTCTACTGTGGCACCCTCGAGGGTTGTTCTGATTGCTTGGGGCCCCGCACAGAACGTGATTTTCTTGTTGAATCTCCTTCCTAATGTAAACGCGGTGTGTGTGCACCAAGGACAGAAGGGACTGGGCAAAACGCGTGCCTTAATCCAAAGAAAAATCTACCGGAGTCCAAATAAAGGACTCATTCACAGGATGTAAATAAGTTTCTCTGGGCACTGAGGAATTTTTTTAGCATTTTGAATTCTTACAGGCTGCTGCATCAGAAAATGAAAGGCTGAAAAAATTCTATGAGATACTGCTTGTTTTCAAAGACCTTGGGGGAAAATATCCAAACGCTGTACTATTTATAGATATTCTCATGGTCTGTCTTTAAAGTACAGGCTCTGGCTACTAAACCAGTGCGCATGCCATTTCTCTTGCCTACTGGATTTATTTGCATCCCACCTTTTTTCCCCTGAAACGAAGTCTCTCTCCTTTAAAAATTCTGAACAAGACCGACCTGCTGTGTTGATAGCTCATCTTATTTAAATGATCTGAAACCACTGGTCCTCTTTTCTGTTGTGTTTGGAGGAGCGTAAATGGTTACACATGTGTTTCTGGCACCGAGGAAGTACTATCTACAAAGCCTTGCAGTAATCTTTTCTATCTGTGAAACATTGCCCCCTCCACCCATTAGTCTCTGTATACCGAGAATTATGTGTTAACCTTCTAGGCTCACAGAGGCAGAGACTGTGTTATTCACTTCTGTCACCAGGTGCTTGTCCTGCTTGCTGTACTTGCTGAATTACAAAGGATGTGTCCCCAGGTCCTGTCACCTTGGCCTCTATTTGGCATTTTAACCCACTAGATGTCCCCTTGATTGATTTTCTCAATCTTTTTTTTGGATCTCCTACCATACTCTCTTCTGTTTCTTGGACAGCTTTCAAATCTTCTTCTCTTCAAACTCTGACAAAAAACCCCATCTCTTCCCTGAGAACTTTTCTCTAAACAAAAATCTAGATTTGGGGCTGGGCACAGTAGCTCACCCCTATAAACCTAGCACTCTGGGAGGCTGAGGCAGGTGGACTGCTTGAGCTGGTCAGGAGTTCAAGACCAGCCTGGGAAAGAGTGAGTCCCTATCTCCAAAATAATCACCGAGCAGGGTGGCAGATGCCTGTAGTCGCAAGCTACTTGGGAGGCTGGGGCAAGAGGATCTCTTGAGCCCAAGAGTTTGACTCCTTAGTGTTCTACCCAGGGCAACAGAGTGAGATTCTGTCTCAAAAAGAAAAAAAAAAAGGAATTTTAGGTTTGGAAAGAAAATTAAGATCACCTTGTCCAGATTCCATGTAGTTATTCAATTCTCCTATACTGTTTTGAGCATCCTAACCTTGGATTCCTCTAGTGACAGGAGACTCACTACCACAGGAGGCAACCCATGTCATTTTTGGATAGCGTCCAGAAACCTCTTTCTTCAGGTGAGCAGAAATGCTGAAATCCTGCTCCTTGTAGCCCTTGCATCAGTTGGTTTCTGAGTGTTGAACTAACAAGTTCCTCTTCAACGAAAGGGCTCTTCAAATATTTGAAGACAATAAATTTATCAGGTTCCTAGGCATCATTTCCTTTGTCTAAATAGACATTTTTTTTTTTTTTGAAACAGAGTCTCACTTAGTCTACTTACTCTGGGTAGAGTGCCATGGTGTCAAGCTCACAGCAACCTCCAACTCTTGGGCTTAAGTGATTCTCTTGCTTCAGCCTCCTAAGTAGCTGGGACTACAAGGACCCACCACAGCGCCCGGCTATTTTTTGGTTGTAGTTGTCATTGTTGTTTCACAGGCACTGGCTGGATTCAAACCCGCCAGCTCCCGTGTATGTGGCTGGTGCTCTAGCCACTGAGCTATAGGCGCTGAGCCTACACAGACATTCTTCATATGACATAGTTCTGGGTCCTTTTCCCCACTGAGTTCTCTCTTTTGCTTTCACATTCCTCTAAAGTGAACTAATCCAGCAAAGGTACTATTTCACATCAGGCTGGCTAGATCCCAAAGGGGTGGTCGCAGCACCCCCTGCATTTCTGCTGTTCTCTCTTATCTATGGTCTGCTTACTAGTCTGGCCTCTTTTTTTTTTCTTTCCTTTATGTATATTGTGCTCACTGTCTGACTAAACTCTCCATTTTCCCCCCTCCTACATTATTGCTAAAGCTCCAAATCACAGTTCTTGTTCTGCACACTTTTAAATTTTATTATTTATTTAATTATTTTTTAAATTTCAGATTAACATGAGGGTACAAACAATCAGGTTACAATCTTTCTAACACTTTTTTAGTTGGTTGCTTGGTTGGTCCTTAATGTTTATACCCACTTAGTTTCATAACATTAGGTTTTGCCCATCAATCCTACCTAAGATCTTTGTGGATGCTTCTCTCACCATCCCATACATTTGAAAATTCTTTCAGCTTTACGGCACTCACAAGCTTTTCTTTTTTATAACATTATTGAGGTATAATTGGCAAATAAAAATTATATACAGTTAAGTGTGCAGTATGATGTTTTCATATACACATATACCCACAGTCTTTTTTTTTTTTTTTTTAGACAGAGTCATAATTACTATGTCGCCCTCGGTAGAGTGCCATGGCATCACAGCTCACAGCAACCTCAAACTCCTGGGTTTAAATTATTCTCTTGCCTCAGCCTCCTAAGTACCTGGGACTACAGGTGCCCGCCATAATGCCCAGCTATTTTTTGGTTGTAGTTGTCATCGTTGTTTGGCAGGCCTGGGCTGGGTTTGAACCCTCCAGCTCTGGTGTATGTGGCTGGTGCCCAATCCACTGAGCTACAGGCATCAAAACACACCCATCGTCTTTTTTTTGAGACAGAGCCTCAAACTATCACTCTGGGTAGAGTGCTATTGCATCACAGCTCACAGCAACCTCAAACTCTTGGGCTTAAGCAATTCTCTTCCCTCAGCCTCCCAAGTAGCTGGGATTACAGGTGCTGGCTACAACGCCTGGCTATTTTTTGGTTGTAGTTGTCATTGTTGTTTGGTGGGCCTGAGCTGGATTCGAACCCGCCAGCTCCAGTGTAGCCACAGCACAGAGCTACACACCCACAGTCTTAATGAACAGGTCTTCTATGCCCTCTCTTAAGTCTTTGAACAACCCAAATATACTGTGATTATTGAATTTGATTAATCTATGTGTTTAGGAGTCTCCTTTTTGGAGTTTTAGGAAGGGTCATATGAAATAAAGAACTTCAAACAGTTCCTGCCATTTGGTGAGTGCTCAATAAATATAGTCATTGAGATTCATTCCCCTCTTGTGCCTATTAGAAATTCTGTTTTTGGGAGACAGAGCCTCAAACTGTCCCCCTGGGTAGAGTGCTGTGGCATCACAGCTCACAGCAACCTCCAACTCCCAGGCTCAAGAGAGTCTCCTGCCTCAGCCTCCCAAGTAGCTGGGACCACAGGCGCCTGCCACAACACCCGGCTATTTTTTGGTTGCAGCTGTTATTTTTGTTTTTGGTAGGCCGGGCTGGATTCAAACCCACCACCCTAGGTGTATGTGGCTGGTGCCTTAGCTGGTTGAGCCACAGGTGCCAAGCCAGATATATCCTTAAAAATAAAATAATTCTTCTAATTTTAGTTTGTGTTCCTATTTGATCCATTTTAAAAAATTCTCAGGTTTGTACCTCAGTGAATCCCCAATAATAAAAAAAAAATTATCAGGTTTTAGCTACATAATTACTTTAAAAAAATATTAGTCTCATCCTCCTGATATAGGATTATTAGAGTGCTAGGATTATAGGCGTGAGCCATCACACCAGGCCTCACAGATACATTCTTAAAAATAAAATAATTCTTCTAACTTTAGTTTCCTGTTTGATCCGTTTTCAAAAATTCTCAGGTTTGTACCTCAATGAATTCTCAATAATAAAAAAAAAAAAAACTTGGCTTGGTGCCTGTGGCTCAAGCGGCTAAGGCGCCAGCCACATACACCTAAGGTGGCGGGCTCGAATCCCCAGCCCGGGCCTGCCAAACAATGATGGCTGCAACCAAAAAATGGCCAGGCGTTGTGGCGGGTGCCTGTAGTCCCAGCTACTTGGGAGGCTGAGGCAGGAGACTCGCTTGAGCCCGGGAGTTGGAGGTTGTTGTGAGCGTGATGCCATGGCAGTCTACCCAGGGGGATAGCTTGAGGCTCCGTCTCAAAAAAAAAAAAAAAATCTTGCAGGTTTTAGCTACATAATTACTTTAAAAATATTATTCTCATCCCTCCTGATATACTTATTGGTTTTCAATTTATTTAATATCACTTTCTGGGCTTCTAAAGGATGACTTAAAATACATTTATTAATTTTTTGGTGCTTATAAGAAATATAAGATTTGTTGAAGAATTTTGGCCAACCTGAGCTAGAGCAAGACCCTGCCTGTAAAAACAGGTGTTGTGTTGGGCACTGGTAGTCCTAGCTACTTGGGAGGCTGAGGCAAGAGGATCACTTGTGCCCAAGAGTTTGAGATTGTTGTGAGCTGTGACACCACTTTGTTACTCAAGGTAACAAAGTAAAACTCTGTCTCGGGAAAAAAAAAAAAAAGGAAAGAAAGGAAGAAAAAGAATTTTGGAAAAAAAACAAGAAAAAGAAAAGCTCATGGAAGGCTTTTGTTTTCATTTTCATATTCTCTTGGAGTTCTGGGCAGTTCACAGGCATTTACACTGTTGAAAGAAGCATTTCTAAATGTGCAGTTCTCTGAGGGGTACATTTACTAAAGTATTTTTCTCCCTCCTAAGGGTACATACACTGTATTTATCTAAGTTCATGTCATGAATATTAATTTTCATTCTTTCTTTACTTCTTTTGACTTTAGCTAAACATTCATCCCCTAAGCAAAACAATTAGAATCCTTTTGTAATCCAAAGCTATTAGATCTCCCAAGTCTCTTTAACTTGGACTCATAGAGCTCTATTCTCGCCCATGGAGATTATAAATTCAGGTATCTTTAGATTTTTCCCTTTGCATAATCTTCAAAGTGTTTCATTCTCCAGGGCATTATAGAATCACATAAATCCACCCACCACTGAATAACTTTGACAGTCTCTTGCCTGAGAGATGAACTGTGGGCTGAATGTAAGCCAATGCATGATTATATGTTGTTTTATGGCAGTTTTGAGGGGTCTGATTTGATGTTGATTAGTATTTCCAATTATTTTGATTGAATTAGATATCGATTCAATCATCTTGGTTGAGGTAGGTATTTGTTAAACTAGAAGAAGCTTTCACTTAGGACATTGTACCTGTCTTCCCAATGCCTTTACTTTCTGGTTGATATTAGGAATCTCTCCAGCATTTAGGCTCCTTAAAACTTTGCAGGGACTATCCTCTCTTTGCCCAGGCTTGTTCTCCAGTTTAAGCATTCATAGTTATAATCTCCTCCCAATCATAAGCTTCACATCACAAAGTTTATACACAAAGTTAGAAGCAAGTTTTTTCTATTTTGTGACCTCCAGCAGTTTCTGCCCATCTCTGCAGAGTTGCTCCCTGTGAGTGCTGGAGGCGGTGGCGTGGTGAGGTGGTGGCTCTGTCACCTGCTCTCCTCTCTCCTTTGATGCTGGCTGAGTTAGCAAGAACCTTTGAAGTGGGAGCTGAGACAAAGCGAGAGAGGTCTCCTTCAATCAAGTCTCAAGTCCCGGGTAGAGATTACCTGTCACCTCGCAGGTGTAAGTAACTCAGCTGCAGGTGGATCACCGAGCTGCTGGACAGGAGAGTTCTATTGTTCCCACTCTATGATTGTAGTCCCTGTCACAGGCGTGAGGAGTTGGCCATGGCTTCTTTTATAATGTGGCATATGCTGTAATCTCTAGATTGCTAGATTTCAAAAGGCAAAGATTGTTTCTGCTTTTGTAACGACTCTGCTAAGTTTCAAGGATGGTTTAAAAATGATTTTTTAGGATAAGGATGATGTCATAATAATACAGATGATTATGTAAAGAATAGAAATAAACTCAATAAACCTGTTGCATTTGTTTGTACATGGAAGACTTAAAATGAAAATTTTGGCATCCTTCTTTATAATATTATGGCATAAAGATCAGTTATTAGGAAAGCCTGTCACTGCTTTTTATTTTTTAGAGACAGACTCTCACTTTATTGCCCTCGGTAGAGTGCCGTGGCATCACATAGCTCCCAACAACTGCCAACTCCTGGGTTTAGGTGATTCTCTTGCCTCAGCTTCCTGAATAGCTGGGACTAAAGGTGCCCGCCACCACAATATCTGGCTATTTTTTTTTATTGTTGTTGCAGTTTGGCCATGGCCAGGTTCACACCCGCCACTTGGTATATGGGGCTGGCACCCTACGCACTGAGCCATAGGCGCTGCCCACTACATTCTTTCTTTATCTCATCCAGAGTCTTTCCTTTCTCTTTTGGCAAGCAGCTCCATTCTTGCAGTTGTTTGGGACAAAATCATTGCAGTCATTTTTAATGCTTCTCTTTTGTTGACTCAATATCCTCTTATATCAAGAAATTCTGTCGGCTTTGTCTTCAACATGTATTTGGAATCCTACCACTTTCATTGCAACCACCTGATTTGTCTCTCATGAGGTTTCATGAAATAACTTCTTCTTCTTTTTTTTTTTTTTTTTTTTTTGCAGTTTTCTTGGATGGGGCTGGGTTTGAACCTGCCAGCTCTGGTATATTTGAACTTGCCACCTCTGGTATATGGGGCCAGTGCCCTACTCCTTGAGCCACAGGCGCCACCCCATGGAATTGCTTCTTAACTGATATCTCAGCTTTTCTCCTGGCTTCCCTGAATCTACTCCTAAGACAGTACTCTAGGCCCAGCGCCTGTAGCACAGTGGTTACATCGCCAGCCACATATACCAAGGCTGGCGGGTTCGAAGCTGGCCTGGGCCAGCTAAACAATAAGGATAACTGCAATAAAAAATGGCCAGGCATTCTGGTGGGCACCTGTAGTCCCAGCTGTGATGGCATAGCACTCTACCAAGGGTGACGTTGTGGGATTCCGTCTCAAGGAAAAAAAAAAAAGACAGCACTCTAAAAATGCGAGGCATACTGCATCACTTTTCTGCTCAAAGCTCTGTTGAGGCTCCCGTTTTACTCAGATTAAAAGCCTATAGCGTTCTGTTAGAAAACACTGTGTTGCCGGGTCCCCAGAATGTCTCTGACTTTTTCTCCTACTTCCCTCACCATTGTTTGCTCCATCCTAGGTTCGCTTCTCTGAGGCACATTTCCACCTTAGGGCCTTGCACTGGCTGTTCTCTATGCCCGGACTGCTCTTCCTCCACATAGCTGAATGGAATAGGTCCTTACCCTTTTCTTTTCTTTCTTTCTTTCTCTTTTTTTTCCAGACAGAATCTCTCCTGCCTGGAGTGCTGTGGCATCAACCTAGCTCACAGCAACCTCAAACTCCTGGGCTCAAAAGATCCTCACGCCTCAGCCTCCTGAGTAGCTGAGACTATGGGTGCCAACAATGCCTAGCTGATTTTTCTATTTTTAGTAGAGACGGTATTGCTCTTGCTCAGGCTGGTCTCAAACTCCTGAGCTCAAGGGATCTTGGCTTCCCAGAGCGCTAAGATCAGGGGCCTGAGCAACTGCATATCCCTTACCTTTTTCTTTCTTTTCTTCTTCTTTTTTTTTTTTTTGTAGAGACAGAGTCTCACTTTATCGCCCTCAGTAGAGTGCTGTGGTGTCGCAGCTCACAGCAACCTCCAACTCCAGGGCTTAGGTGATTCTCTTGTCTCAGCCTCCTGAGTAGCTGGGACTACAGCTGCCCACCACCACACCTGGCTATTTTTTGGTTGCAGTTTGGCTGGGGCCGGGTTTGAACCCACCACCCTCGGTATATGGGGCTGGTGCCCTATGCATTGTGCCACAGGTGCTGCCCTTTCCCTTACCTTTTCCAAGTCTTTGCTCTGATATGTTGTTATACCTTCTTGGTATGTCTACTCTTACCATTCTATTTGAAATTGAAACCCACTAATCTCTTTAACCTGCTTTGTTGTATTTTCAAAAAGCATTTATCACTTTCTAATCATTTACTTAGTTTTTATATTTATTGTTTAATATAATAGAATTTAAGCTTCACGAGGGCAAGAATTTTTGTTTTTCTTTCTGAGCCTAGAATAGTGCCTGGAAGAGTACCTAGCTGACAATAGTAGGTGCCCAATATCTATCAATATTATCAAATGAATGAGGGGAGATCTAGTGGATGGGTACAGATTTGTCGGTCAGAATAATTTCTCATCAATAAGGATATATTCAGGTGGCTGGGCAAGATGGCTCATGCCTGTCTGTAATCCTGGCAATTTGGAGGCTGAGGTGGGTGGATTGTTAGAGCTCAGGAGTTTAAAAACAGCCTGAGCAAGAGCAAGACCCTGTCTCTACTAAAAACGGAAAAACCGACAAAGCATTGTGGCAGGCACCTGTAGTTCTAGCTACTCAGGAGGCTGAGGCAAGAAGGACCACTGGAGCCCAGGAGTTTGAAGTTGCTCTGAGCTATCTATGACGCATGGCACTGTACTCAAGGTGACAGAGTGAGACTTTGGCTCAAAAAAAGAGGGGCATATAAAAATAAATTTTTAAATAAAAATAAATTTAATAGGTAATTCAGTTGAATGATGGGAGCTTACCCATCAAAGTCGTATCTGGCAACCTAACTGAGAAAGGAAAATCATTTTAAAGAAAATTGTGGTTGAATAACTAGACATCCACATGAAAAGAGAATCTCCACTTCTGCTTTGCACAATACACGAAAAATAAATTCAACATGCTCTTAGAATAGAATGTAAGAGGTAAAACAATAATACTTCTAGAAAAAAAATAGAAACATATCCTTGCAACTTGGCAGTAAACAAGAGTTTTTTAGATGGGACACAAAAATTAATAACCACACAAAAACTGATAATTAGACTTTATCAGAAATTCAAACTTGTAGTCACCAGAAAGCATCATTAAGAAGCGAGTGAACCTCAAATTGGGGGAACGTATTTGCAAAATAGATTTCACAAAGGATTTGTATTCATAATATATATTTACAAAGACTCCTCTAATTTAGCAATAAAAAGACAAACAGTCCAAGTTTTAAAATATAGGCAAAAAATATTTGAATAGTCGTTTCATAAAGGAAGATACATACAAGAGATGCTGGGCATAGTGGCTCCTGCCTGTAATCCTAGCGCTCTGGGAGGCTGAGGCAGGTGGATTGCTTGAGGAGTTTGAGACCACCCTGAGCAAGAGTGAGACCTCGTCTCTACTAAAAACAGATTAGCCGGGTATCGTAGTGGAGTCTTATAGTTCCACCTACAGTTTCTTATAGTTCCTCCAACTGGGAGGTTGAGGCAAGAGGGTTGCTTGGGCCCAAGAGTTTAATCTATAACTCCACAGCAGTCTACACAGAGTGACAGAGTGAGACTTTGTCTCAAAAAAAAAAAAAAAATTAAGAAGGAAGATATAAGTGAACAATACATCCATGAGAAAATGTTTAACATTTGTCATCAGGTAAAAGTAAATAAAACCACAGTCAGATAGCATTACCCAGCCATCAGATTAGCTAAAATTAACATTAAAACATTAAAATTAGCAAGGATATGGAGTAACTGAAATTCTCATACCATATTGATGAGGGTGTTAAAATAATACAATTTATTTAAGAGACAGAGTCTCACTTTGTTGCCCTCTTAGAATGCCGTTGCATCATAGCTCACAGCAACCTCAAACTCTTGGGCACAAGTATTCCTCTTGCCCCAGCCTCCCACGTAGCTGGGACTATAGGGGTCTGCCACAGTGCCCAGCTATTTTTAGAGACGGGGTTCTCACTCTTGCTCAGGCTGCTCTGGAACTCCTGAGCTCAAGTGATCTGTCCACCTTGTCCTCCCAGAGTGCTAGGATTACTTTGGAAAAGGCTTGGCAGTGACTTATAAAACTAAAATTATAACTACAGTATAATCCAGTAATTCTACTCCTCAGTAATCACCCAAGAGACTGAAAACATATGTCCAGAGAAACTCTCATATAAGAATGTTCAGAGCAGGCTTAATAGCCAAACACAAGTGTCCAATGATGAGCAAATGAATACACAGATCATGGTGTATTCCTGCATTGGATACTACTCAAGAACAAAAAGGAATGACTAACACACAACACCACGAATACATCTGAAAACATTATGCATGCCCACCGTGTAAAGAAGGAGAAGAAGAGCGTTTTCTGCCAGAGGCAGGAGCAGAGACTGAATGGGTAGAGGAATGAAGGAACATTCTAGATTTGGAGGGATGCTGATGTTCTAAATCTTGAAAAGAGGTTTAGATTACATAGAAGTATACATTCCTCAAAACCCAATAAACAGTACACCAAAGGTTTGTGTATTTCACTGTATGTGAGTTTTATCTCAAGAAAAAAGTTAACAAGTATTAACCTCTAGTTAGTGTTACGCTTTCCTAAATGTAGAGGGAAACTTTGCTAGGGTTTTAGGTTTTACTCTAAAGTTGCAGTTAGAATGCAACTTTAAAATGTATCATAAAAAAAGATGAATCAATGGACGTGTAGATAAATTAATATTCAAGAATATGTAAAATGCTAATTGTGGAATCTACTTGGTAGGCCTTTGGATATTCACTGTATACTTACTTCAATTTTTCTCTATGTTTAAACAATTTTCATTAATAAGGTGTCAGGAACAAAAAGGCTTTGTTACAATGTCCTAGCTACAATGACTCTTGGTTAGGCTTCTAGAGAAGAGAAACAGCATTTTTGTATGTGTTTGTATAGATTTACTATGCACGTGACAAATACATATTGCATCTCAAACAATTTTTTTTTTTTTTGAGACGGAGCCTCAAGCTGTCACTGTGGGTAGAGTGCTGTGGCATCACAGCTCACAGCAACCTCCAACTCCTGGGCTCAAGCGAGTCTCCTGCCTCTGCCTCCCAAGTAGCTGGGACCACAGGCGCCCGCCACAAGGCCTGGCTATTTTTTTTGGTTGCAGCCATCATTGTTTGGCAGGCCTGGATTTGAACCCACCAGCTCAGGTGAAGGTGGCTGGTGCCTTAGCCACTTGAGCCATAGGCGCCAAGCCCAAAGAATTTTTTAATTGTGCTCTCTGCCCCATCAGAGGGGTGTCCTGGGAGACTGGGTAGATTTTCTAGACCTCATCACAGGACATGATAGGCCACTTAGTAAAAACAATTTGATTCAATTTGAATTTCCAGGCATATTCTATAATAATTTATCTCAGATTTCCAGGTTGAATATCTGCAACAAATTAATTTTGGCCATAGATTTATATCATTAGACTTTTGTTATAGAAAGTATTTAGAAATAGTCAAGAGGAAATATTTTCATTTATATGTTTTTAATCCTAAGTTAAAAATAAATCATTATTTAACAATGTCCATTAGAAATATTTTCCTTTATTTCTTGGTTTCACTAAAATATGGTACCATATTTTCTATTCTTTCTTTCTTTCTTTTTTTTTTTAAACAGAATCTTACTATGTCACCCTGGGTAAAGTGCCGTGGCGTCACAACTCACAGCAACCTCAAACTCTTGGGCTTAAGCGATTCTCTTGCCTCAGCCTCTCAAGTAGCTGGGACTATAGGTGCCTGCCACAACGTCTGGCTATTTTTCTGTTGCAGTTGTCATTGTTGTTTAGCAGGCCTGGGCCAGATTCGAACCTGCCAGCCCCAGTGTGTGTGGCCAGCACCCTAACCACTGATCTATGGGTACTAAGCTAGTACCATACTTTCAACAGCAGAGAAGCACAAGAACTGAGTGAAGTCTTATGTCTTAATTTAATTTACTGAATTCTACCTTGGAATTAAATGACAATACATACCTTCTAAGTTGAAAAAAAAAAAAACTTAGGATAGGGTAGTGCCTGTGGCTTAGTAAGTAGGGTGCCAGTCCCATATACCGAGGGTGGCAGGTTCGAACCTGGCCCCATCCAAATTGCAAACATACAAAATACTTAGGATAAATAAAACAAAAGAGAAGAAAAATATTCTGAGAGGACGTTTGTTACAAAATAGAGATTTTTTTCTTTCCTTTTAAAGCCATATTTCTTCTGCAATAAAAAAGAAAAAAGTCTAGGAGAGAACAGTAAGTAAATTTCATATCTGTGACAGTGAAATATTATTAGTCAATGAGGATTAATAAAAAAGGAGTTTTATTTTGAGGCAAAGAAATGAGGATTTTATAAAAACTTACCATAAGCATTCCTGTCCCTGAGAGTGGCTGGGAGGGAGCCCGTGAGCCTGATTCAAACAGAGTCTTCAGTGTCTGGGATCAGGACTGGACGGTCTGTGTCTGTTAATAAACATTTTCACTAGACTCTATGAGGCCTTGAAAACGTAGGCACTTCCTGATGCCACTCCCGTAACCAAAGTTTACTCATCTCCCAGCTGGAGTTTTTTTGAAACAGAGTCTCAAGCTGTCGCTCTGGGTAGAGTGCTGAAGTGTCACAGCTCATAGCAACCTCAGACTTTTGGGCTTAAGCAATTCTCTTGCCTCAGCCTTCCAAGGAGCTGGAACTACAGGTGCCCACCACAACACCAGCTGGAGTTTTAATCAGGATTTTTCCAAGGAGAATCTGTACCTCTAAAGAAAAAAAACCCTTCTCTTGGGAAAGATCAAGTAGGAAACCAGAATCTATAATGGCATTCGGTTATTTACTTTTTATCACCCCACGGTCTGTAAATATCACTAGAATATACAGCGCCAAGCTGGCCAGGATTCAACAGGTGGTTTCTAAGTGTGAACGCCTTCTTTAACCTCTTTAAAGACAGCTGCCAGGCTGAGTAGATGAGAGTTTGGTGAACAATTAACTTTTCTTTTCTTTTTATTTTTTGAGACAGAGTCTTGAGCTGTGGCTCTGGGTAGAGTGCCTGACATCACAGCTCACAGCAACGTCAGACTCTTGGGCTTAAGCAATTCTCTTGCCTCAGCCTCCCAAGTAGCTGGGACTATGGGCGCCAGCCACAATGCCCAGCTATTTTGTTGTTGTTGTTGCAATTGTCATTGTTATTTAGCTGGCCCATGTGCCTTCAGCCTCAGTGTATGTAGCTGGTGCCTTAACCACTGTACCAAGGGCGCCCCGCCTGAACAGTTAACTTTTTAACCAGTGCTTATCTAGGGACTTTACAACTACTTGTCAGCATTTGTCTTGGCAATTATTGTTTTAAGTGGCTCTTTTGCGGTTTATTCCACAATGAGGAAATCTTATTCCTTTAGTTTCTTTTCTTTTTTCTTCTTCTTCTTCTTTTTTTTTTTTTGAGACAGAGCCTCAAGCTGTCCCCCTGGGTAGAGTGCCCTGGCATAGCTCACAGCAACCTCCAACTCCTGGGCTCAAGCGAGTCTCTTGCCTCTGCCTCCCAAGTTGCTGAGACCACAGGTGCCCGCCACAACGCCCGGCTATTTTTTGTTTGCAGCCGTCATTGTTTGGCAGGTCTGGGCTGGATTCAAACCTGCCACCTTGGGTGTACGGGCTGGTGCCTTAGCCACTTGAGCCATGGGCGCCGAGCACCTTTAGTTTCTTATTTTCAGTTTTAGTTTCTTTTTGTGCTTCAGTTGGGAAAAGAAGAAGGGAGACAGGATCACAGATGGTAAGAATGAGGGTGTGGAAGGATTTCTCTTGGAAAACCTGGACATTTGTTGGAGCGCTGTTGTCTAACTTAGGTCAGTCCTTAAACTCTGAGATATAATTGTCTCCTCACCTTTGGTCTTAAGCTTAAAAAAAAAAAAGTTGATGTTCAGGCCAGGCAGGGTGTCTCCCCCAGTAATCCTAGCACAATGGGAGGCTGAAGTGGGTGGATCGCTTGAGCTCAGGAGTTAGAGAACAGCCCAGAGAAGAGTGAGACCCTGTCTCTAAAAAAAATAGCCCAGCATTGAGTTGAGCACCTGTAGTGCCACCTACTTGAAAGGCTAAGGCTAGAGGATCACTTGAGCCCAAGTTTGAGGTTGTTGTGAGATATGACACCATGGTACTCTACCCAGGGTTACAAAGTGAGGCTCTATCTCAAAAAAAAAGTTGATGTTTAAAAAATGCATTCACAGGCTCGGTGCCTGTAGCTCAAGTGGGTAAGGCGCCAACAACATACACCAGAGCTGGTGAGTTTGAATCCAGCCCTGGCCTGCCAAACAACAATGACAACTACAACCAAAAAATAGCTGGGCATTGTGGTAGGCGGCTGTAATCCTACCTACTTGGGAGGCTGAGGCAAGAGAATAGCTTAAGCCCAGGAGTTTGCGGTTGCTGTGAGCTGTGACACAACAGCACTCTACCCAGGGCAACAGCTTGAGACTCTGTCTCAAAAAAAAAAAAAGAGAGGCTTGGCACCTGTGGCTCAAGTGCCTAAGGCGCCAGCCCGTACAACCAAGGTGGCGGGTTCGAATCCAGCCCGGGCCCGCCAAACAACAATGATGGCTGCAACCAAAAAAAAAAAAAAAATAGCTGGGCGTTGTGGCAGGCACCTGTGGTCCCAGCTACTTGGGAGGCTGAGGCAGGAGACTTGCTTGAGCCCAGGAGTGGGAGATTGCTGTGAGCTGAAATGTCATGGCACTCTACCCAGGGGGACAGCTTGAGGCTCCTGTCTCAAGAAAAAAAAAAAAAAAAGAGAGAAATATACTGGCAGTGGTACTGCAGAGTAAAATTTTCTCAAGGTGAGAAGGGTTCTGGGCAAAATTCCCCTGGGGAGGATTGCCAGCAGCATGGATGTCAGGTTGAAAATGCAGGTGAGCTGAAGCTGCAACTTCCCTGCTATGTTTTCAGAAGGACTAGAGGGAGTGGCCTGTTTTTAAGAGGGTGGTATCATCAGTAGTACAGTGTGCTTGGATTAAAAGAACAAAAATAGGTGAGAAAGAAAAAGGCCTTCAGAGTCCCCAAAATTCTTCAGGAAAACATAGATTTTTTCTTTTTTTGAGACAGACCCTCAGGTTTTGCCCTGGGTTGAGTGCTGTGGCATCACAGCTCACAGCAACCTCTAACTCCTGGGCTCAAGCAATTCTCCTGCTTCTGCCTCCCAAGTAGCTGGGACTACAGGCACCTGCCCCAATGCCCGGCTATTTTTTGGTTGTAGCTGTCATTGTTGTTTGACAGGCCCAGGCTGGATTTGAACTCTCCAGCTCCTGTGTATGTGGCTGGCAACTTTGCTGCTTGAGCCACAGGTGCCAAGCCCATTGATCATTTTTTAAGAGGGGTGGAAGGATTGGTTTAAAATGGAGAATTAAAAGTCCAGAGGGCAGTCAATCTAAGAGCCATGAAGAATCACTCCCAGGGAAATAAAACTAGTCCCTCATAAAGAAACTAGCGATATGTGCCTGCCAGGACTTAAGAGTCACTGTGGATCAGAGACTGCTGTGTGTCTTCCTGCTGTTTTGATGAGAATTATTGTGCTATTCTATTTCTGCATTATCATTACAAATACTCTGTGTGGGGAAGATGACTTACTCTTTAGTTTATGGTTTTTCAGATTGAGAAGAACTAAGAACTCAGGGAACTACAACTAAGGAGTTCAGTCTGTACCTGGATCTTATTTAAATGAGCAGGACCTGGACTTGAGCTGATGTCATTTCTGCATTATCATTGCAAATCCTGTGTGTGGGAAGATGACTTATCTCTTTAGTTTATGGTTTTTCAGACTGAGAAGAACTAAAAGAGTACACTCAGGGAACTGTACCTGGATCTGATTTAAATGAACAGGTCCTGGACTTTGAGCTGATGTCATAAACCTATCTTGCATATGGAGAAGGGGTACACTGTGGTGTCCAGAGGGTGAACCCCCGGTATCTAAAGATGACTCATCACACCTTCCTCCCTGTGTTCAGATGTTGTACCTCTTATCAATAAGGAGGGTTAGGCTGAGTGCACGGGCTCACACCTGTGATCTTAGCACTCGGGGAGGCCAAGGCTACTGAATTGCCTAAGCTGAGGATTTTGAGACCAGCCTAAGACTCAACCTCTACTAACAATAGCAAAATTAGGCCCAGTGCCCCTAGCACAGTGGTTACGGCACCCACCACATACACAGGCTAGTGGGTTCAAACCTGGCCTGGGCCAGCTAAACAACAATAACAACTGCAACAAAAAATAGCCGGGCGTTGTGGGGATGCCTGTAGTCTCAGCTACTTGGGAGGCCGAGGCAAGTGAATTGCTCTTAAACCCAAGAGTTTGAGATTGCTGTGAGCTGTGAAGCTTTACTGAGGGTGACATAGTGAAACTCTGTCTCAAAAAAAAAAGAAAGAAAGAAAAATTAGCCAGGCTTGTGGCACATACCTGTAGTCACAGCTACTCAAGAGGCTGAGGTGAGAGTTTGAGGTTGCTGTGAGGTACGAGGACGCCTCTGCATTCTACTCAGGGCGACAGGGTGAGACTCTGTCTGAGACAAAACAAAACAAGAAGAGACTGTGGGAGAGAGGAGATGTCTGGGCTTCTGCCATAAGGTGTTCACAACTTTTCTCCTGAGCTTCTTAGAACACTCGTTCTTGTAACACTCCTGTTTAGAAGCAAGTGGCCACCTTATAAAACCTCTAGGCACGTGGAGAAACCTCGTGTGGGGGTTCCATTTTTACAGTCCCAGCTAATAGCCCCCATCAGCTGCCAACCGTGTGAGTGGACCATCCGGCCATCTGTCCCAGATGAGCCTTCAGACGATTCTAGCTCCACTGTGGAAATGTAATCACACGAAAAATGCAGTCAGGTCCTAATGCCTTTGGAGATAATCTGTTTATAGCTGCTAAGTTTTGTGGTGGTTGTGAAGGGATAGATAACTGGGACACTCATTAAATTTTACTCCCACTTTTACCATGGCTGCTTATTTTTGAACCTGTACCAAACCGTTCACCACTGTAGTATGCTAATACATTTAGGGCCAGTTTCCTACTGTTACACGGCCAATATACCCCATAGGGTTGTGGGCAGGCTCCTGAATCAGATTATATGACTTAGATTTTATTTCAATACCATGTAAATGTATCCTTGAATATTATTATTATTATTGTTACTTTTGGAGACAGAGTTTTTCTCTGTCACCCTGGGTTGAGTCCCATGGCATCATAGCTCACAGCAACCTCAAACTCCTGGGTCCAAGAGAACTTTCTGCCTCAGGCTCCCAAGTAGCTGATACTACAGGCACCTGCCACAATGCCAGGCTGTTTTTAGAGATGGGGTCTCACTTTTGCTCAGGCTGGTTTTGAACTCCTGAGCTCAGGCAATCTGCCCTCCTCAGCCTCCTAGAGTGCTAGAATTACAAGCATGAGTAACCGTGCCTGGGACCTTGAAAATCATTTAACTCTTTTGTGCCACACTTTTCTCATTTAGAGTAAGTATAATAAGAATACCTATTTCATATTGTTGTTCAGGGAAATTAATGAAATAATGTATGTAGGTGTAATTCAACAGAGTGCCTAGCAATTTATCAGGGCTCAGTAAATATTAGCTATAATTACTGCTTTTCCAGATTTTAATTTTATTTTCCTTTTTTAAAAGATAATGACCTGTCTCTCAGGTTAATTAAATTTCCAAAGAAAGGCTCAGCACCTGTGGCTCAAGTGGTTAAGGCGCCAGCCACATACACCTAAGGTAGGGGGGTTCAAATCCAGCCCAGGCCCGCCAAGCAACAATGATGGCTGTAACCAAAAAATAGCCGGGCGTTGTGGTGGGTGCCTGTGGTCCCAGCTACTTGGGAGGTGGTGGCAGGAGACTCGCTTGAGCCCAGGAGTTGGAGGTTGCTGAGAGCTGTGATGCCACAGCACTCTACCCAGGGGTAGAGTTTGAGGCTCTGTCTCAAAAGAGCTTGAGGCTCTGTCTCAAAAAAAAAAAAAAAAAAAATTCCAAAGAGAATCATTTATTACACAAGTTAATCTGTTTCTCCCACTCATTCATTCTCCCAAGTATTTATAATCCTCCTTAGTAACCATTTATTGCCCTTAAACAGAATTACCTATACTCACTTCTCCTACCCCCACCCCACCCCACATGCCTGCAGGCTCACACACACACCCACTCTCTCACACACACACACACACACACACACACACTCTCTCTCTCTCTCTCTCTAAAATGAGGAAATACAAACTTCTGGACACCATTGGGGAATTAGAGAATCACTCTGTGATCCTCCCTGTGGGCATGGTAAATAAACTCTTTCTCTTATTAATCTGCCTTATTTTGAATTGATCTTTCAGTGAACCTTCCAGGGCAAAGGGAAAATTTTACTTTTAACCCCACAGTTTGGTGTATATGGCAGGGTCTCCAAAGCTGCACTGGTTTTCTGAAATCTTCAGGGAGAAGGATCTAGACTCTCCCCAGCCAGCAAGGCGGTGAGGTATCTTATCAACCTCCTGGATTGTCTCTCTCTGTGGGCTCCAGTTGAGCAGATGGTGAAGATCATTATCTCTTTTGCCTTTCCCGAGTCCTAGCTCAGGGAGTACAGTGTGGAGGTGGTGAGCTGGATGCAAGGTATGATCCAGAGGGGTAGAAATCTGATGAATTAGGCAAGGGATTGTTACTGTCTGGGATCAGATGCCCCCCTCAAAGGGCTGGAACAGGGGGAAGTCTTTCCGGAGTTTTTATTTATTTTTTTGAGACAGAGTCTTACTTTATCACACTCGGTAGAGTGCCATGGCATCACAGCTCACAGCAACCTCCAACTCCTGAGCTTAGGCAATTCTCTTGCCTCAGCCTCCCGAGTAGCTGGGATTATAGGCACCCACCACAATGACCGGCCATTTTTTTATTGCAGTTTGGCTGGGCTGGGTTTGAACCTGCCACCCTTGGTATATGGAGACAGTGCCCTTCTCAGTGAGCCACAGGTGCTGCCCCTTTCCGGAGTTTTTAGATAGGGTGAAGCTGGGGCGGCACCATAGCTCAGTGAGTAGGGCGCCAGCCCCATATACTGAGGGTGGCGGGGTCGAACCCAGCCCAGGCCAAACTGCAACAACAACAACAAAAAAAAAAAAAAAAAAAGAAAGGGGGAAGAGGCATGTTGAGTAGTAAGTTTGGAAGAATGGGTGGACTTGGACAGTACATAGCAACCAGATTTAAATGCCAGTTGGACTGGATTCACCATAGGTTTGGTGGCTGGTGAGCCAGCCTCACTGAGAAACCATCAGTGGCCAGAGGACTCCAGAGTTTTCTTTTCTTTCTTTTTTTTCTTAAACATTAGTATTTTTCTTTTCTTTGTTTTTTTATTTTGAGACAGAGCCTCAAGCTGTCCCCCTGGGTAGAGTGCCATGGCATCACAGCTCACAGCAACCTCCAACTCCTGGGCTCAAGCGAGTCTCCTGCCTCAGCTTCCCAAATAGCTGGGACCACAGGCGCCCACCACAACTTCTGACTATTTTTTGGTTGCAGCCATCATTGTTGTTTGGCGGGCCTGGGCTGGATTCGAACCCGCCACCTTAGGTGTATGTGGCTGGCACCTTAGCCGCTTGAGCCATAGGCGCTGAGCCTCTTTTCTTTGTTTTTTTTAAATTTTTTGCAGTTTTTGGCCAGGGCAGGGTTTGAACCCACCACCCTCCCAGTATATGGAGCTGGCCCCCTACTCCTTGAGCCACAGGCATGGCCCCCAGATTTTTCTTTTTCTTTCTTTTTTTTTTTTGAGACAGAGCCTCAAGCTGTCACCCTGGATAGAGTGTGGTGGCATCACAGCTCACAGCAACCTCCAACTTCTGGGCTCAAGTGAGTCTCCTGCCTCTGCTTCTCAAGTAGATGGGACTACAGGCACCTGCCACAACGCCCAGCTATTTTTTGGTTGCAGCCATCATCGTTGTTTGGCGGGCCTGAGCTAGATTCGAACCTGCCAGCTCAAGTGTATGTGGCTGGCACCTTAGCTGCTTGAGCCACAGGTGCCAAGCCAACCCATATTTTTCTTAATAGATTTTTTTTTTTGAGACAGAGCCTCAAGCTGTCACCGTGGGTAGAGTGCTGTGACATTACAGCTCACAGCAACCTCTAAGTCCTGGGCTCAAGTGATTCTCCTGTGTCCACCTCCCTACTAGCTGGGATTACAGGTGCCTGCCACAATGCCTGGCTATTTTTTGGTTGCAGTTATCATTGTTGTTTGGTGGGCCTGGGCTGGATTCAAACCCACCAGCTCAGGTTTATGTGGCTGGTGCCTTAGCCTCTTGAGCCACTAGTGCTGAGACATTTTGTTTTTTTTTTTTGAGACAGAGCCTCAAGCTGTCATCCTGGGTAGGGTGCCCTGGCGTCACAGCTCATAACACCCTTCAACTCTTGGGCTTAAGTGATTCTCTTGCCTCAGCTTCTCAAGTAGCTGGGGCTACAGGTGCTCGCCACAGCACTAGGCTATTTTTTGGTTGTAACTGTCATTGTTGTTTGGCAGGCCTGGGCTGGATTTGAACCTGCCAGCTCTGGTGTATGTGGCTGGCACCTTAGCCACTTGAGCTACAGGTGCCAAGCCCTCTCTGTCCTCTTTCTTTCTACTTTCTGGACTATAGATAAGTTTTACCAGTTGTATGAATGTGTAGGTGATTATATATTGATTTCATAGTAGCATTGAGTACCTTGGATACTTTTTTTCCCCACTCTTGAGATACTGTACTAAGAAGAATATGTTCCAGCTCCATCCAGGTAAACATAAAAGATGTAAAGTCTCCATCTTTTTTATGGCTGCATAGTATTCCACGGTGTACATATACCACAATTTGTTAAGCCATTCATGGGTTGATGGGCATTTGGGCTGCTTCCATGACTTGGCTATTATGAATTGGGCTTCAATAAACATTCTGTTACAAATGTCTTTGTTGTAAAATAATTTTTGATCACCTGGGTATATACCTAGTAAGGGAATAGCAGAATTGAATGGTAGGTCTACTTTTAGTTCCTTGAGTGTTCTCCAAACTTCTTTCCACAAAGGTCATATTAGCTTGCATTCCCACCAGCAGTGTAGAAGTGTTCCCTTCTCTCTGCATCCACACCATGCATTTCCTTCTAGTCTTTTTTCCAATTCAAAATTCAAAAGTAAAAAATTTCAAAATATTTAAAAATATAGAGAATGTTAGGAAGAATTTCAAATGCTCGTCTCCTACTGTAGCAATATTATTTTTCAAAGCGGCTGGAACCGTATTTTCCATCTCACAGGTTATTCTCACAATGTTACTCTGCCACTCCTCCATCAAGGGGTACGGTCTGTAATACCCCCACTTGACCTGGGTGCCTTCATTTCTAGAATTCACATGAAGTGATGCTGTTCTAGGAGAATCAGCTATGTTGTGGGAAAAAAAAAGAGGAAAGATAAAATGGAGTGATGTTACATAACTTCTAAAAATGGCTTTAAGAAGGACACATAGCCGCCGGTTCCTTTGGGGACACTGGCTCTGGGATCCTCTAGTGACCATATAAGAAGTCTGTTTTTGCTGAGGGGAGCAAGTGGGAAATCACTCAGAGGGAAAGAGAGAAAAAGAGAGGGGAAGAAAAGCGGCCGGGGTTGGGGGGGTGGAGGAGCAGGGTTCCAGCTTTCCCAGAGCTCACTGGAGTGAAGAATAACCCAGGTCCAGCCACCATCTGAGGACATCAACTGCTGGAGAGACCCTCAGTGAGACCTGTCTGATTCTAGTCAACTTCCAAATTTATCAGTAAAATTATGATGATTATTGTTTTAAGGCCTTATTTCTGGATGGTTTGTTAAAAGCAATAGATAACTGGAGCACAATTTAATAATTATTCACAGATTTCCTTATTTGTTCATCTAATTTTTATTCTGGTGAATGCCTGTAGTCCCAGCTACTTGGAAGGCTGAGTAAGGAGAATCGCTTGGACCCAGGAGGTGGAGATTGCTGTGAGCTACCATGATGCCAGGGCTGTCTATCCAGGGTGATGAGAATGAGACTCAGTCTCAAAAAAAAGTAAAATACATTTACATAATACAATGTTATAAATATTTCTAAATTTCTTTATTTTTCTTCAAATATAGTTTTACATTTACTTTGTTCAAATAAGATTCCCAACAGAGTTCACACATTATATATGATTATTATACATTTTATCTCCTTTCATATTGAATAACTCTAGCTTTAAAAAATGCCATTTATTTTTAGATAAAAACCAATGTTTTTATATTTTAAAAATGCTTTTAACTGTAGTACACACAAATTTATGCCAAGCATTTAGTAACATAATGAACACTTTTTATATTACTCTAACTTTGTAACTGTATATTACTCTAACTTTGTAACTGTTAATAAGACAGTGTATGCTATTGCATTGTTACTCTTTAGTCTCCTCACTCATTCTCCTAGTATTGGATATTTCAAGAAGTAATTATCTGTTCCCATCTCTTTCTTATTTTATTCGCTATCATCAAATTCATAAATACATGTTTCTTCTTGATTCCAAATTATTGTTATTATTATTTTTTGAGACAGAGCCTCAAGCTGTGCCTCAAGCTATTTTTTGGAAGAGTGCTGTAGCATCACAGCTCACAGCAACCTCCAACTCCTGGGCTCAAGCAAGTCTCCTGCCTCAGTCTCCCAAGTAGCTGGGACCACAGGCGCCCGCCACAACACCCAGCTATTTTTTGGTTGCCACTATCATTGTTGTTTGGTGGGCCTGGGCTAGATTTGAACCCTCTCCCTTAGGTGTATGTGGCTGGTGCCTTAGCCACTTGAGCTACAGACACCAACCCCAAATTATTTTCTTAAGAAAAATTCTTAGAGATGAAATTGTTGAGTCAAAATTTATTTGGCACATTTTGGGCTTGTCGAAGAGAAACTGTGCCAGACATTTGTGAAAAATGGCAAGAAATTTTATTCAAACTACTGCAGTAAGGGAGAGAGTGCAAAACTGGATTCTGAATACAGCAAAGGCGGGGTGTTAGTCTTTCTCTACCAACTAGAGATCTAGACACGCACCAGTAAACAAAGAAATAAATAAGTAAACAAACTTCCATCAAGGCTCTACTACTGGAGGGTTTAAACACCCATTAAGTAAAGAACAGGACTTGTTAGTCTTTCTCCACCCCCATGGGTCTAGATTCATTAAGCAGAGAATAGAACTCTCTGTGCTTCTTCTGGTTCGGTGAAATATTCCTTCCTCTCTGAGCTGCACATACAGTGATACTGAGTTATGGCTGCCTCCTGAGCTGCACATACATCAGCTCCTAAATGGTGCCAGATGTTCATCAAGCAGGACTCAACTCTATGTAAAAGAACTCCTTTACCCTAACCTGAGGCTGACACCATTTTCCTGCAGACCTTCTGTGTGTAGATGATTTTAATAAATATTTTTTATTGGCTATACTGAGCCCGGTTCTTTGTGACACCTTCTACTCTAACAATAATGAAATCAATGAATGAAAAATTACTGAGGAACTTGACTAGATATCAATGGTAGGGGCATTCTTGCTGAACTGGCTTACCAAGATTCTTCCTAAAATCAGGCTCAGTGAGGCAAGGATGAGGCCCGTGGAGAACAGAGCTCAGAGGAGCCTAAGGTTTGGTTAAGGAGAGAGTCCTTGTCAGACCCTTGGTACATATTAGCCAATTCCTTCATGAGACCAGGGTACTAGTAATACAGAGAGGACCATTTCAACAACGTTACATCATCAAATTTCAAAAACAATTATTAGATAAAAATCGTACCACTGGGTGGCGCCTGTGGCTCAGTGGGTAGGGTGCTGGCCCCACATACCAAGGGTGGTGGGTTCAAACACAGCCACAGTCATACTGCAATGACAACAACAACAACAAATAGCCAAGCATTGTGGTGGGCACCTGTAGTCCCAGCTACTCAGGAGGCTGAGGCAAGAGAATCGCCTAAGCCCAGGAATTGGAGGTTGCTGTGAGCTGTGACATGGCAGCACTCTACTGAGGGCAATAAAGTGAGACTCTGCCTCTACCAAATAAATAAATAAATAAATAAAATGGTACTACTGAACGTACAGATACATGTGACAACATGAATGAACCTTGAAAATATTGCTGAATGAAAGAAATCACTCACAAAAAACCCTATGTTGTATGACTCCATTCCCATGAACTGACCAGAATAGATATATTGATACATACAGAAAGTAGTGGTTGCCTGTGGTGGGGTATTTTGTTGAGAAATGTGTTGTTTTTTTCTTGGAGTTATGAAAATATTCTAAAATTGACTATGGTGATAATTGTGCCATTTTGTGAATATACTAAAATCCACTCTAAACGATAATGATGAATTGTGTGATATGGGAATTATACCTCACTAAAGCTGTTATATAAAAAGCATAGTGCAACATTCTTGACTGTTTATTAATTTTATTTAATAAGGTTACAAATGTTTTCTCGTGTTTCCTTGCTAGCTGTCTTTCCTCTTTTAAAAGTTGGAATTAATCTAAACAACATAATTTAAATTTTTTTGTTTAAAAATTATTTATTAATTAGCATTGTATTATAAAAAATTATGTACTGTAACCAATGTAAATGGTTAACAAATGGACACATTTTTCAGAAAAAAAATTGTATTAAAGAATGGAACATACATTCCCAGTTTCTTTGGGAAACTGAGAAAATTGTTATAACGTAATTCTGAAGCAGTTTTGTATAAAGAAAGTGACAGATTAAAGAGATAACATCTAACATGCCAGAATAATAGAAATTACAACAAAATACAAAATACTCTCACTTGAGATGATCTGTTCATTGCCATATCCATTCAAGTTTCTTCCTTCAACCAAATCAATATTTGCTATATTTTCATCATATTTAAAGTTAATTTGTGTTTTTTAAAATGTAATATGTAGGTTTAGAAAAGGGGTCTATTTCTGCTCTTCCTCACTAAGGCAGGAGGACTGCTTGAGCCCAGGGGTTCAGCCTGGGCAACATACCAAAACCTAAATAATGAGTCTCTAAAATAAATAAATAATTAAAAAAAAAAACTAATTTAATGAGTCCGTTATGCACTCATCACTGTGTGCATTGATAAAATCCATTATGACTTTATTGAGGTGTACACTTGGACACATTAGCAGTAAATAAAAGGAGCAGAAACTGGGGGTGATGGGGGTAGTGGCGTCATGGTGTGGAAGCTTCATCTCAGAGTTTTGGTGGGTCCCTTAGGGAAGGTAAGGCAAATGTATTTTTGTACCAACTCTGCAGGCTTATCAAATGGTGTCCTGTGAGGACTTTGAGGTATGGCATTTATCCAATAGTACGGTATTCAATTGTTCCTTGAGATATTGCTGTAAACAGCTTCAAGAACAAATTTGCAATGACTCCCGCCCTCCCTTTTCTTCGTCCTCTCCCTTAACTAACAACTGAAACTTTTGAGTTGTTTCCCAGAAAGGGATTTTCCGTAAGACTAAGGAGCTGAGATTCTGAAGGCCTCTGGGCAGACCGGCAGTGGCCAGCATTCATCATCCCCCAGACCCTGCCTCAAAGCACACAACCCCACTTTAGTTACACCTCACCTGCCCCAAGGCCACTTGGGCTGTTCTTTAAAAGCCCACAATCTTCTTCAGTCAGAGAAACTATTTGAGACGGCTTCTCCTGTTCTCCCAACAAGATGTCCAGTAAAAAATTCCTTTCTTTCTTTCTTGCTAAAACCTTGTTGTCACAGTAATTGGATCTTTGGGCAACCAGTAACTGGACCTACAGCAACCCCCCCGCTGCAGTTTTAACAACAGTGCTTGGAAATATTTACCAAACAACTCAATCTCCCGCTTTATTAGACCACAGCCCCAGGTGATGTGACAACAGATCTCAAGCAAACGTCTTTCCATCCTCCTAGGGTATTTTAAACTTAATTTAATTCAGAGGAATGGGGGCAGGGGGAGGAAAGAATGGATACTTGCCTAATGTGGGAATGAGACATTTTAGCAGTGGCTTATCCAGGAAAATAAGCCTCAGACAATTTGCTATGAGTGTTAGAGTTATAATACTAAGAGATAGTCACCATTCTTAGCCTGCCACTCCCTCCCCTGCCACCTTCAAAGTGGCAGGCAGAATTCTAAGATGACCCCCAGGATTCCCCACCCCACCAGTGCGCACATCCTGAATTCTCCCCAGGACTGTGACTAGGATGCATTTTACTCTCATTGCTGTATTATGTGATACGGCCCTGAAGATAAAGTGGATTGGCCTGAGTCAATCAAGCAAGCACTCTAAAAGCTGTTTCCTTGGGGAGGACTCCATAGCTCAGTGGGTAGGGCCCTGGCCATATACATCAAAGCTGGTGGCTTTGAGCCTGGCCTGGGCCAGCTAGAACAACAACTGCAACAACAACAAAAACAAATGGCCAGGTGTTCTGGTGGGTGCCTGTAGTTCCAGCTACTTGGGAGGATGAAGCAAAAGAATTGCTTGGGCCCAGGAGTTTGAGGTTGCTCTGAGCTATGACTCTATATGGACTCTACCCCAGGGTGACAGCTTGAGACTCTGTCTCAAAAAACATAAAAAAATAAAATAAAAAAGCTGTTTTCTCTAGCCAGTCACAGAAGGGAAGTTAGAATTTGGAAGTGTGAAAAGGATTTGACACCCCATTGCTGGCTTAAAGGTGGGGGAACTGCGTGACCTCTAGGGGCTGAACGAACCCTGGCTGCGAGCACTTCAGTCCTACAACTGCCAGGAACTGAGTTCTGCCAACAGCAACAATTAGTGCAGAATCAAATTTTCTCCTGTGAGAGCCAAACTAATTAACTCAAGTCACAAGTCAAACTACCTCCTTTTGTTGTTTATTCAGGACAATAGGCCCCCCCCCTCATACCAAGGACCTTATCATACCTAGGTGTTACAGCCCACATCCCGGCCCCCTCCCCTTGTCCCACTAGCCCCCTTGTGCACTCAGCCCACATCCTGACCCCCCTCCCCTTTTTGCACTCACCACTCTACTCTGCACACGCCCCACTTGCGACCTTTATCCCTTCCTTCTCATTCGCTCACCTGAGACAAAGAAGACTCGTCTCTGAGCCAATCGACCCTGAACACGACCCCCCTTGTACCTGTCAGTTTAGGACAGACATGGTTTACCTACCAATAAGGGGATGGGGTGGGATGGTCTAATGGGAGGGAAGAGGGAGAGGTATAAAGGGACTTTCTAGATAGTCTGTAAGGGCT